>WPIO01000011.1:2147500-2272500 GCA_009760855.2 Cristatella mucedo
CATACCAAGCTGAACTGCTGCACCAGTTTCAGCCTCGTCGTGCCCTCAGGCCTTGTATGGACAATAGATTAGCTGTTCCATTACTCCGCTTAAAGACCATTGGCGACAGAACCTTTAGCTCTGCAGGTCCTAAACTGTGGAACTCGCTTCCACAATTCTTACACAATGACAACTACTCTAAAGATGGCTGTCCTATTACCACAGTCCTGCTCCTACGTTGCATTGATCTGGTGCTGCCATGCACAACTAATATCATTAATATGTCATTAGCCTCAGGTCATGTCCCAGCACCTTTCAAAAACGCTGTAGTAAGGCCACTTCTCAAGAAAGCGACACTAGACCAAGAGAACTTAAGCAACTACCGCCCAGTCTCCCTTCAACTATTCCTATCTAAGACACTGGAACCGGTCGTGGCAGACCAGCTGAACTCATATATTGAAACCTCAAACCTTGCTAGTAAGTTCCAGTCTGGCTTTAGAGTTAATCACACCACAGAGTCAGCATTGCTTAGGGTATACAAAGACCTACTTAGGAATGCAGACATGGGTATAATTCATTTTAAATATAATTCATTCATATAGCGCCCCAAGAGAACTTAATCACTATTCAGGCGCTTCACATATGCCTCGGGGCTCGAGCCCACGACCTCAGTCAGACCTTGGTCAGGGCGAGCACCTTAACCGCTGGACCAAACCAGCTCGGCAGAGTGGAGTGTCACTGCTTATTTTGCTCAATCTTTCGGCAAGTTTTGATACTATCGATCACAAAGTTCTTCTAGAGGGCCTCTCATCTCATCTGGGCATCGCTGGCACTGCTCTGCAATGGTTCAGGTCCTATCTCAGTGGGAGACTCCAGAGTATTGACGTGAATGGAAAAAGATCATCCGAGGTACCTCTGAAATATGGGGTACATCAGGGCTCCGTGATAGGTCCGGTTCTCTTCACGGTTTATACTCTCCCTCCTGCTGATGTGATTGTCAAGCACAATCTAGGCTTTCACTTCTATGCGGATTACACTCAGTCGTACCTTTGCTTTGATCCCTCTCAGCCTTCGAGCACCTCGAATTCTCTCAACTCACTTGCTGCATGTATAGATGACATCCGCACATGGATGGCAGCAAATTTTCTAAAACTAAACGATGATAAAACTAACTTACTAGTTATGGGCAAACCAAGTGGGATTCACACATTGGAAAGGCCGACACTCAAAATTGGCTCTGCCTGCATATCTCCTGTTGAATCAGCTCAAAGTCTAGGTGTCATGTTCCAAAGTGACCTCTCGTTAGACGACCATATCAGCTCCACAGTCAAATCCGCCAATTTTCAGCTTCATAGCATTGCTAAAATTCTGGCTTGTTTAGATAAAGATACCACATCTAAGTTGGTCCATGCATTCGTGACATCCCGTCTCGACTTCTGCAACTCACTGCTTACTGGCCTACCAGCATGTGCGATCAGGCGATTGCAGCTGGTGCAAAACTCTGCAGCTAGGCTTGTCTGTCGTGAGCGTCGCAGTTGCCACATTACTCCACTTCTCGCCGACCTGCACTGGTTACCAGTCAAGCAACGGATTGACTTCAAGGTTTTGTCGCTCACTTTTAGGTCTCTTCATTCTATGGCTCCAGCCTATCTGTCAGATATACTACCCCATCAGGCCAAGCATCGTACCACCCGCTTTTTGGAAACCAACAGTTTACCAACACCTTGTACAAACCTCAAATCCTTTGGAGACCGTGCATTTAGTTCGTATGCTCCCAAAGCCTGGAACTCCCTCCCGACTTGCGTCAGAACATCCCCTGACTTGACCACACTTAAAAAGAACTTAAAAACACACCTATTTAGGACAGCATTTGGTGGGTTCCTGTGATTCGTCCTCGATGTGCTTATGCGTGCTGACACCGTGCATGCTGCCACTAACCACATTTGCATGCTGACCCTGTGCATGTCGCCCCCAACCATATTATTCATTTCGTTTGTTTGTTAAGCATGATATTACTTACCACTAAATTGCATTTCCCTTTGCAGCTGATGTAAAGCGCCTAGAAAGAGATTAAGTTCTCTCAGGGCGCGAGTTATTATTATCGGCTGCCGACTGTGGCTCATCCTTTTCAGCGGTCCTGAGCTGCCACTTCCATGCCACTCACTACCTCGACTGCTCTCCTGACTCCGCTATGCTGCCCAGTTTCTGTTTGTTGCGTGAGACAAAGTCTGTTGGCTACCGAATGCGTATCGAAAGCAGGTTAGGCTGTGAGTGAGCTGGTAGTTTGGACTGCAGCGAGGCCCGTCAATGGGCTTACAAGGAAGGATAACTCCACAGATCATTGTCCCACCTGCTTTGAGTGATGATCATCGTTGAAGAATACCGACGAATAATACGTTAAAATTTATGATTAAGACACGAAAACTTCTAATGTGTGCTCGCGTAGGTTTTGTTTGTCCTCTCGCATGTGATTTACTGCGCCTGCGTATGGTCGTGTCCGGTCAGGCTGGGGTAGCAGGAGCGCCCGTCAGCCCCGACCGTCTATGAACCTTGTCGGACTCTTGCATACCTGAATTTTGCTACGCATCGGGCTCTTCACTTTTCGCGGGCTATAGACGACCGGTAAGTGCAGTTCTTATGACTCTTTATGCTAAACATGTGCGTAGCCACTGGTTAGACCTGCTGGATTATCCCCCAGGTGGGCTCTCCAGCGTTCCACGTTCGTTGACTGGCCGCTGTTCGGGAGCCTGCTTCTTCTCGGGTTATTTTTTGTATTCATTATAATCCGAGTTACTGTTTGTAACACTTCGTGCATAAACCTTCAGAACTGCTGCCCTGGCTCAGGAGCTGCTATTCATCGCTCAGAACCTGAGCCGTAACTCTTAAGTAACTCCAACTCGGAATAGTCACGCCTTTAGCTATGTGTACGATCCATCTTCGCGAGATGGTGGACGCTCTTACTCCTGCTTTCGCGGAGACACGCTTTGACTTGTTGTACTCTGTGGGGCTGTAGCTAGACCTCCATTCCTTGTAAGATGTGTTAGTAATAACAATGATGATAATAATACACTTAATAAAGCGCCTGCAGCGAACTCGATCTCTTTCTAGGCGCGTTACATTTGCTGCAAAGGAAACGTGCTGGAGTGGTGAGTGGTATCATGCTTGGTAAACAATTTGAATAACATGGCTAGGAGTGACATGCACAGAATCAGCATGCAAGTGTGGTTAGTTGCAGCTTGCAACAGTGTTAGCACCCATAAGCACATAAAAGACGAATCACAGGGACCCACAAAATGCTGTGATAAATAGGTGCGTTTTTAATTTCTTTTTAAATGTGGTCAAGTCGATGTCGCGACGTAAGTCGGGAGTAAGTTCCAGGCTTTGGGAGCGTACGAACTAAAGGCACGGTCTCCAGAAGATTTGAGGTTTGTAAGAGGTATAGGTAAACACTTAGATCCCGAAAAGCGGGTGGTATGATGCTTAGCCTGGTGGAGGAGTAGATCTGAGAGATAGGCTGGAGCCAAAGAATGAAGTGACCTAAAAGTGAGCGACAAAACCTTGAAGTCGATGCGATGCATTGCGTGACTGGTAGCCAGTGCAGGTCGGCAAGAAGTGGCGTGATGTGGCAACTGCGACGCTCATGACAAACAAGCCTGGCTGCAGAGTTTTGCACCAGCTGTAAGCACCTGATTGCACATGCCGGTAGACCAGCAAGCAGTGGGTTCCAGAAGTCAAGAAGGGATGTCGAAAATGCATGGACCAACTTAGATGTGGTATCCCTGTCTAAACAAGCCCGATTTTTAGCAATGTTATGTAGATGAAAGTATTCAGACTTGATTGTGGAGCTGGTGTGATCGTCTAACGAAAGGTCACCATGGAACATGACACATAGATTTCGTGCAGATTCAACAGGCAATATGCTGGCAGAGCCGATTTTTAGTGTCAGCCTTTCCAATTTCTGAATCACACTGGGTTTGCCCATAACTTAGTTTTATCATCGTTTAGTTTTAGAAAACTTGCTGCCATCCATGAGGGGATGTCAACAATACATGCAGCAAGTGAGTTGAGAGAATTCGAGGTGCTCGAAGGCTGGGAGGGATCAAAGCAAAGGTATAACTGAGTGTCATCCGCATAGGAGTAAAAGCCTAGATTGTGCTTGGCAATCACATCGGCAAGAGGGAGATAATAAACCGTGAAAAGAACCGGATCAAGCATGGAGCCCTGACGTACTCCATATTTCAATTAGATTATTTTCAGATAGTATTGCTGTTTCGACCACTTCTCATTCTGCCTGCTAAATTCTCTCATCACTCCCTCTCCGGTTTCTACTGGCATCGGGCTTTCTCAACTTGTGACCTTCAGCAAGAATGGGTCTTGCCCGTGCGAGCGCACACTCTCGTGCGAGCACACGCACCCACAAGCATCCAGTCTTATTCTAGGTTCCTAGGAGGATATGCAACCATGTGTTCTGACTAGAAGAGGCATTGCTATGCTTTACTATCGCAATTGTAGCAGCATACCTATTAAAAAGGGCCCGCGACTCTACCATCTACATTCGGTGCTTCCAGCCAAGCTGCTTGCAACTCGCTCTAGTATTTTGGTCTTGCAAAGGATAGTTGTATGGCAGTGCATTTGTAAAGCGCCACCACAGAACCAAATCTGTTTCTGGGCACTTAAGCCAAGACTGCTTTCACGCAGTGCTTAAGGGTCATGCTA
This sequence comes from Cristatella mucedo, assembly GCA_009760855.2. NCBI lineage: Eukaryota > Metazoa > Bryozoa > Phylactolaemata > Cristatellidae > Cristatella > Cristatella mucedo. Next base: position 2,152,196 of record WPIO01000011.1, read on the forward strand.
CTGCTCTAACTGTGGCTTTGGCAGGTTGGCTCAAAGCAGCCAGTGCAGCATAAAGCCTGACTAGAGTGGATCGCTGCTCTATGCAAAGTGTCGTGTTTTTTCCTCGCCTTCCAGCCTGCTTGGCCGAGCAGCAAGACGTCATCGCGTAGCATGTTCTATCAAAATTCGAAGACCCCCTCCTATAGACTTGTTACATTCGAGCCAATGGTAATAATAATACATTGGATAAAGCGCCCTCAGACAACTCAATCTCTTTCTAGGCGCTTTACAGTTGCTGCAAAGGAAGCCAGATCGAATGGTTAGTGGTAGCATGCTTGATAAACAACATGAATAACATGGTTAGGGGTGACGTGCACAAGGTCAGCATGCAAGTGTGGTTAGTGGCAGCATGCAACAGTGTCATCGTGCGTAAGCACGTAAAGGACGAATCACGGGCAACCAGTAAATGCTGTGATAAATAGGAGTCCGACGAGGCTTTGCTCGAGATTCGCTCGCGCTTAGCCGAATACTACTTGTACGCACCAGGGTGCAAGCGCAAGCGCGCGCATATGCGTATGCTCGGCCTTTTCAGCAATCCGCATGCTGGACCATGGAAGCCGACGTCGGCAATGCATCTGCAAGGTCCGGCGCAGCCGCTAGCCACCCGGCAAAGGTGAAGCGGACCACCGAGCTGTGCCGAAGCCAGCACGTCAAGTTCTTCAAGCGATGCCTGCAGGTGCTGCCCGGCGCCTACGCCAGCCTCGACACTAGCCGCGTGACTGTGGCTTTCTTTGCCGTCAGCGGCCTCGACCTGCTCGGCGCCGCAGAGGACGAACTGCTGAGCGTCGACGAGCGGCGCTCCATCGTCGACTGGATCTACCGGCTGCAAGTGCAGTCGCCGGCCGCCCCCTCGTCGGCAGACGAGGCGGCGGCACCGCCTCCTCGGCAGCAGCCGAGCGGCGACGGCGGCAGCAGCTCTTGGCCGGCTCCCCGCCGCCGCACCGCCGGCGGCGGCGGCTTCGCCGGCTCGCCGAGCTGCTGCGCCTCCGAGGCGTCCCACGTGGCCATGACGTACACGGCCCTGGCCACGCTGGCCATCCTCGGCGACGACATGCGGCGCGTCGACCGCGCGGCCGTCGCCGAGGGCGTGCGCCGGCTGCAGATGCCCGACGGCGGCTTCCGGTCGACAGAGGACGGCGGCGAGGACGACATGCGCTTCGTCTACTGCGCCGCCTGGGTGTGCCACGTTCTCGGTGACTGGTCGGGCATGGACGTGGAGCGAGCCACGGCGTTCATCGAGTCGTCGCAGACGTACGAGGGCGGCTTCGCGCAGAGGCCGTTCGCGGAGGCGCACGGAGGCTCGACGTTCTGCGCCGTCGCCTCGCTGTTTCTCATGGGCAGCCTCGATCGCGTGCTGCCAGTTGGCGGCAGGCGTCGCGAGCGACTGCTGCGCTGGTGCTGCATGCGGCAGACGAGCACGCTTGACGACGACGACGCCGGCGGCTACCAGGGCAGACCGAACAAGCAGGCGGACACGTGCTACTCGTTCTGGATCGGCGCCAGCCTGTGCATTCTGGACGCCTACGGCCGCACGCTGGACCGAGCGGCCAACAGGTCGTTTCTCATGACCACTCAGGATCCTGTGGTCGGCGGCTTTGCCAAATGGCCCGGCCTCTCGCCCGACGCCCTTCATGCGTACATGGGCCTCGCCGGCCTCGCCTTGATGGCCGAGCCGGGCGTCGCCGCGCTGGATCCAGCGCTCAACATGAGCGTCCGAGCGGCAGCTAGGCTTCGTGCGGCATTTTGCGCACCCAGCGCGTCGGCGGCGGCCACCTAGTTGGCCTCGCGACTGCTGGCGCCGGGTGCACCGAGTGGCCGTGCTCGTGAGAGCACGAGGTGATTGCAAGAGCACGTTGCACCCTCTTCTTCCTGTCAGCTGCGATTGAGTGTCGCCCATTTTTTTTAAACTTTTTTTGGTAATCGCACTGGCAAGTAGTGCCGCGCTGCGTTGCACTAGTTAGACTATCAAGTTTGGGCATTGATCTTTCCTTGTTTGCCTGAAGCGACTCATGGAGCCGCTGTGCGACGTGTATGAGGAGCTGGTCGGCTGCACGCTTGTCTTTGCTTAGATTCAGTGCCCGAAATTCGGTGCTTGACTAGCTGCCAGCTATTACTTTCGTTCTGCTGTTCTGCTCGTTGTGAGCAGCTTGTTGAGCAGCTTGTTTTTCGGGCGGTGCGATGGCTGAGAGAGTCGTTTCGACGGGCGATTCCAGCTGTAGCTACCGACCTGCTTGATTTACTAGAACATGCGTAGTGCGCTCACCAAGGCAATAGCTGCCTTCTCATTCTTCGCTTCATGAAAGGCTTATCCGAAACATTGGGGGTGGCTTTTAGTTGGGCCATCTCCTGCTTGGCAAGCAGGTCTAACCCAGTGCACGTGATATTTGGACCAGAGGCTAGACGCAACACTGACTCGGTGGTACTATAGTGCACTATTTTTAGTACGTCCAGGCAGATTATTTATTCGTCTGAATTTAGTCGTCCTGTGGCATAATGGAGACACGCCCTGCGTGGACGACAACGAGGCCATTATCAGATTGAAGTTCAAGTATGTGAATGTGGAGGCATGGTCAAGTACTAGCACCCAGTGTGTATGTCCCCAAGTCTCAATGGGGATTGATAGCAGACGAATGACTGGGTTAGAGTTGTTGGATGCCACGATGCTGTCACCTACCAATCCTTTCGCAGTCGATAGCGTTTTTCACGGTGAAATAGCTTTGCTCGACTTGTGGCAGTGACACTATAGATGTGCCCGTACGATTGGCACCACCTTAGACTGCTTGGTTTCTGCCTTCAATGTGGCTATCTATCTTGACAAAGTCTTGTAAAAAAAACTCGTCTCCTGGAGACCCTATACCATCCCTTCTGCTTTCTTCTCTGGCAGACGAATTTAGTTAGCCCAGCCGTAACATTTCTTTGCTCCACTGATAATGAGGTTGCACCCTAGTCCTTCAAATAAACCATCGCTTGACCGACTTCAAACGGAAGTCAAAGGGACTATTCCACTGAAACTGTCCTGCCCTCCTGGATCTATCAGCTACGTTTGACACTATTGATCTAGATATAATAGTTGAACGATTGAGATCAACGATTGGCGTGGCAGATGAGGCACTGGCGTAGCAGTGTTCAAGCCGTGTCCCGTGGGGTAAGGCATCATCCAACAGACCAGTCACCTGTGGAGTCCCACGAGAGTCGGTCCTTTGCTGTTCTCCAGTTATACTGAACCTCTTGGTAAAGTGAATCATAATATTGCACTTGATAAAGCGCCCTCAGAGAACTTAATCTCTTTCTAGGCGCTTTACATTTGCTGCAAAGTGATACGCAATAGAATAGTAAGTAAAATCATGCTTGAAAAACAAACAAAATGAATAACATGGTTAGGGGTTACATGCACTGGGTCAGCATGCAAATGTGGTTAGTGGCAGCATGAACAGTGTCAGCACGCATAAGCAAATCGAGGACGAATCACAAAGACCCACTAAATGCTGTCCTAAATAGGTATGTTTTTAAGTTTCTTTTAAATGTGGTCAGGTCAGGGGATGTTCTGATGCAGGTCGGGAGGGAGTTCCAGGCTGTGGGAGCATACGAGCTAAATGCACGGTCTCCAAAGGATTTAAGGTTTGTACGAGGTATTTCTAGACTGTTGGATTCCGAAAAGCGAGTGGTACGATGCTTTGCCTGATGGGGTAGTATATCTGAAAGATAAGCTGGAGCCATAGAATGAAGAGACCTAAAAGTGAGCGACAAAACCTTGAAGTCAATCCGTTGCTTGACTGGTAACCAGTGCAGGTCGGCGAGAAGTGGAGTAATGTGGCAACTGCGACGCTCACGACAGACAAGCCTAGCTGCAGAGTTTTGCACCAGCTGCAATCGCCTGATCGCACATGCTGGTAGGCCAGTAAGCAGTGAGTTGCAGAAGTCGAGACGAGATGTCACGAATGCATGGACCAACTTGGACGTGGTATCCTTATCTAAACAAGCCCGAATTTTAGCAATGTTATGAAGCTGAAAATAGGCTGATTTGACTGTGGAGCTGATGTGGTCGTCTAACGAGAGGTCGCTTTGGAATATGACACCTAGATTTCGAGCTGATGCAACTGGAGATATGCTGGCAGAGCCAATTTTTGAAAGTCAGCCTTTCCAATTTCTGAATAACACTAGGTTTGCCCATAACTAGTAAGTTAGCTTTATCATCGTTTAGTTTTAGAAAATTTGCTGCCATCCATGATCGGATGTCATCAATGCATGCAGCAAGTGAGTTGAGAGAATTTGAGGTGCTAGAAGGCTGGGAGGGATCAAAGCAAAGGTACGACTGAGTGTCATCCGCATAGAAGTGAAAGCCTAGATTGTGCTTGGCAATCACATCAGCGAGAGGGAGAGTATAAACGGTGAAAAGGACCGGACCTAGCACAGAGCCCTGAGGTACTCCATATTTTAGAGGTACTTCAGATGATCTTTGTCCATTCACGTCAACACTCTGGAGTCTCCCACTGAGATAGGACCTGAACCAATGCAGAGCAGTGCCAGTGATGCCCAGGCGAGATGAGAGGCGCTCTAGAAGTACTTTGTGATCGATGGTATCAAAAGCTGCCGAAAGATCGAGCGAAACAAGAAGAGACACTCTACCCATGTCTGCATTCCTAAGTAGGTCGTTGTATACCCGAAGCAATGCTGACTCTGTGGAGTGATTAGCTCTAAAGCCAGACTGGAACTTACTAGCAAGGTGTGAGGTTTCGATATACGAGTTCAGCTGGTCTGCCACGACCCGTTCCAGTGTCTTTGATAGGAATGGTAGAAGGGAGACTGGGCGGTAGTTGCTTAAGTTCTCTTGGTCTAGTGTAGCTTTCTTGAGAAGTGGCCTGACTACAGCTTTTTTGAAAGGTGCTGGGACCTGACCTGAGGCTAATGACATATTAATGATGTTGGTTATGCATGGCAGCAGCAGATCAATGCAACGTAGGAGCAGGACAGTGGGAATAGGGTCCAGTGGACTTGTTGTCTTCTTTGATTGAGATACGAGCTTTAGGACTACATCACTAGTGACCTGTTTAAATGCAGACATTGAGGCGCAGCCAGGAACCGAGGAACAGCATTCTAGTGGGAAGGTTGTCATCGCAGGGATGGATTCCCTGATTTTGTCTATCTTCTGCACAAAGAATCGAGAGAAGCGATCGGCTAGATCATCACAAGGATCATGCCCTTCGAATCAACTATCACTTTTATGCTGTCGAGACTGAAGCTGTATTTGTCATTTAAACTATCGGAAGCTGTCGCGGCGACTGATAAGCTGAACGATTGCCTTGCAGACAGACATTCAGTCCTAGATATCGGCTAATTTCCTTAGCAACGATGAAAAGGAACTAATACTCATAGCTCATCCAAATCGTGTGGCTGGACTTGAAGCCTTCCCTCTTCTAATAGGTGTGCTGTTGTGCGACCGTCACCGCGGGTTCGGAATTTGGTGTCTGACAGCTGCCTATATTTCGGAAGTGTCATTAAGAAGACTGCCTCGACAGCTGGCCGTCACGCCTGATTCCTGTCTGAGATTAGGAACTGTCTACCGAATCTTTTGATCTGCATGTTATAGACTGCCTACTCACTTCCACAGTTCTCTTGCAATGACAATAATACATTTTTATAGTGCGCTCGGAGAACTGGATATCTCTCTAGGCACTCCACTGATGCTGCATACAAAAGCATTATCAAATGTTTGGTGGTAATATCAGCAAGCCTAAGGCATAGTGTAAGCAGGTACGTGCACACGAAGAACGGATCATAAAGACCCACCAAATGCTGTAATAAACAGGAGGGCTTTAAGCTTCTTTTTAGACGTCATCATGTCAACGGACGTTGTACCGTGTGTCGATAGTTATTTCTAGGATTTGGAAGCATATGAACTAAAGGCTCAGTCTCCAACGGTTTTGAGGTACGCACGAGGTATGGCTACGGGAATCGAGTCAGAACAGCGGGTCGTACGATTTTTCGCCTGGTAAGGAAGTAGTTCTAATACGTAGGCTGGAGCCAGATAACGAATGGACCTAAAAGTGAGTTACAGAACCTTGAAGTTGATGTGCTGCTTAATTGATGTAGTTGGGTTATGTGCAAGCCAGTACTGCTCCTCTCGAGGACACAGGCCGGTAACCCACTGGTGAACAGATGGTGGATTCACCATCTGGGTCGGCCGGTGCACAGCTGTGGCCCGCCTCGAATGAATCATTGGGGTCGGTCAGGACATGGCCGTGGTAGAGGAGAAGCGAGTCGAGTGAATGAGAAGGAGGCGAAGGGAATCGTGCATCCCTCCGTGCGTCGTGCGTCGTGTAGTAAATTGCTTTTGTTGGTCATTGCTGGCTCTCTGCGACATGAACCAAACGACAATTGGGAGCTAATGCAAGTCGGCGAGAAGCGGCGTGATGTGGCGATTGCGACGCTCGCGACAGACAAGCCTGGCTGCATAATTTGGCAGCTGTAAGCGGCTGATGACTGCACAGGCCGGTAGACCAGCAAGCAATGAATTTTAGAAGTCGAGACGATATGTCACTAATGCATGAACTAATTTAGGTGTGGTATAATTGTCTAAAGAAGCTCGAATTTTAGCAATGCTGTGTAGTTAAAAGTAAGCAGACTTGACCGTGGAGCTGATGTGGTCGTCTGAAGAAAAGTCACTTTAGAACAGGATACCTAGATTACGTACAGATGTACCCATGCTAGATTCGGTTGGCTGGGAGCGGACGGCTGTAATGAGGGTCACCGGCTAGGCCGGGGTTGGACCTACGGCATGGCCGGATGTGCGCTGTGAGGTGAGGTCACCAGGGCTCTTGGGTAGGAGAAGTTGGCCAAGTAAGTCGTGGTGTTGGAGGCTCCCGGTCTCGCCGAGTTATGCACCTGGATTCGTGCAGGCGTGCTCCGGCGATGCTGCCACGCACGCAAGGGAACGAGTACCCAAGGCCCGAGCGGAGCTGGATAGCTCGCTCGTTGTTGAGACTTGTATATTCCGCGTTCCCCGCGTAGCTTGTTCGTGACCCCCTCCCCCCCCCCGGTGTGTTGGCGTCTTTCGGTGGAAGCTCACGACTGTGGTAGTTGTCGACTCTGTCTACCCAAGCAGCTACTCATCCAGCCGGGTTTTGGACGGCGTACGCTCGTACTGTTGGATTCAAAGTCGGTACAACGACAGGACTGCATAAGCCGACTGACCCCAACAAACACGTTTGTTCGCGCTTGCTGCGTCGTCTTGCGCCCCCGTAGTGTACTGTGTATATTTTCCTCCCTGTAGACTTGTTTAGTTCCCCTGTTGTTGTTGGCGCCTGCGTTATCATAAATAGGTTTACCCTGACGGCCGCTCGTCTTACCCTAGCTCGGCGACATAGCGAGCGGCAGCGTGGCCGGAGTATGGTGGGGTTTGGCGTGAATTAGCCTTTGACCCTTGGAACTCGGTTACACAGATTCAACAGGAGATATGCTGGCGGAGCCGATTTTGAGCGTCAGGTTTTTCAATTTCTGAGACGCACTTTGTTCGGTCATAACTAATAGGTTGGTTTGGTCGTCGTTTAATTTAATAAAGTTTGCTACCATCTAAGTCCAAATGTCATTAATACATGTAGTAGCAGGGGTGTGTAGATAATTCAACGTGCTGGTAGGCTGGGTGAGATCAAAGTCAAGGTACAACTGACTGTCATCTGCATAGAAGTGAAAGCCTAAATTGTGCCTGGCGATCACATCGGCAAGAGAGAGAGAGAGAGAGAGAGAGAGAGACAGAGAGAGTGACAGAGAGAGAGAGAGAGAGAGAGAGAGAGAGAGAGAGCAAGAGAAAGACAGAGAGAAAGACAGAGAGAGAGGGAGGGAGAGAGAGCGAGAGAGAGGGAGAGAGAAAGAGGAGGGAGAGAGAGAGAGTAGGAGAGAGTAGGAGAGAGAGAGAGGAGAGAGAGAGTGGGAGAGAGAGAGGAGAAAGAGAGAGAGAGGGGGAGAGAGAGAGGAGAGAGAGAGAGAGAGAGTGAGAGAGAGAGAGAGAGAGAGGAGAGAGAGAGAGAGAGTGGGAGAGAGAGGGGGAGAGAGAGGAGAGAGAGAGAGGGGAGAGAGGGGAGGGAGAGGGAGAGAGAGAGAGAGAGGAGAGAGAGAGGAGAGAGAGAGGAGAGAGAGGAGAGAGAGAGAGAGGAGAGAGAGAGAGAGGGAGAGAGGGAGGAGAGAGAGGGAGAGAGATGGAGAGAGAGAGAGAGAGAGAGAGAGAGAGAGAGAGAGAGGGAGAGAGAGAGGGAGAGAGAAAGAGAGAGAGAGAAAGAGAGAGAGAGAGGAGAGAGAGAGAGGGAGAGGGGAGAGGGGGAGAGAGAGAGAGAGAGAGAGAGAGAGAGAGAGAGAGAGAGAGAGAGAGAGAGAGAGAGAGAGAGAGAGAGAGAGAGAGGAGAGAGAGTGAGGAGAGAGGAGAGGAGAGGGAGGGAGAGAGAGGAGAGAGAGAGAGGAGAGAGAGAGGGAGAGAGAGAGGAGAGAGGGGGAGAGAGAAGAAGAGGGAGAGAGAGAGAGGAGAGAGAGAGTGGGAGAGAGAGGAGAGAGAGGAGAGAGGGAGAGAGGGAGAGAGGAGAGAGGAGAGAGAGAGAGGGAGAGAGAGAGTGGGAGAGAGAGAGTGGGAGAGAGAGAGAGAGAGAGAGAGAGAGAGAGAAGAGAGGGAGAGAGAGAGGGAGAGAGAGAGAGAGAGGAGAGACAGAGAAAGAGTGGGGGAGAGAGAGGGAGGGGAGAGAGATGGAGAGGGAGAGAGAGAGAGAGAGGAGAGAGAGAGTGGGAGAGAGAGAGAGGAGAGACAGAGTGGGAGAGAGAGAGAGAGAGAGAGAGAGTGGAGAGAGACAGAGAGAGAGAGAGAGAGTATAAACTTTGAAAATAAGCAGACTAAGAACAGAGCGCTGAGGTTCCCCGTAATCAAGCTGTTTCTCGGATGATCTTTGTCCGTTCACATCAATACTCTGGATTGTCCCACTGAGATACGACCTGGACCATTGCATTGCATTGCAGTGCAGTGCCAAAAATGCCCAGGTGAGATTCGTGACGTTCAAGAAGGACTTTGTAATCAACTTTATCAAATACTGCAGAAAGATCAAGCATGACAAACAGAGAGACCTTACCCAAGTCTGCATTCATGTCTTTATACACCCAAAGCAATGCACACTCGTTGGAGTGATTAGAAATGTAATGCCGAAGGCTCGGCGGAGTAGGCTAGACCTCCCGCTTACCTAGCGGCGTAACCTAGCGCCTAATGCCGTTCGGTGCGCGCCTACGCGTAGTAAGCTGGCCGCCACGAAACGAGCGTTTCTGGCGCTGACCTGCTTACCGTTGCTAAAGGGGGGTCATAAGTCCGCGGCGTGAATCGGAAAGCGAGACACACAAATTGGGGATTTTACTGAGCTCTATTCACAAGTGCACAAAGTCGCTGCGCGTCTAGCTCAGTTTTATCTCCACACTCTGTGCACGCTCTCAACAGCACCAGCACTCTTGCGGAGGGAATATTTCTCCACACTGAGGCTGCTTACGTCTATAATGGGAAACGGCCCAGATAGACAGAGCCCGAACCGGAGCCTAAACCCTAACCGGAGAACTAGGACTCCACACACGCCAGCTACGTCTAGCTCGCACCGGCAAATAATTATGCCGAGACCACGTGCGAGCGCGCACACACAAAACACAAAAGAAACACCAAATGCCAGCTCAGACGCGATACGACCGTATTCGGTGGAGTCCACTGAATCTACCTAGCGCTGTCTCGTCCTGTTCCGTCAATCGACGGCGGACAGCCCGCCCTGCTTTCAGAGAAACGAGTCCGACGGCGTAGAAGCGTGGCCGAACCAAAAACAAAAGACCAAAAGACCAAGAGCGAGCTTCGCCCCAACTCTTAAATACTTAGCTGGTACAATGTGGCAAGAGCTTAGTGGTATTGGGCCCGACACCATGGCCCATTACGGTGAGGAATTAATACCGTCACTAGGCCACTGAAAGGGCACCTCTGTCCAGCTTGAATGGCGAATGGATTCCAGACGATTATTTTTGGACAGAGTGATGGGGGAGGTTGACAGGCCAGCCAACATCCATCAGCAGCTCCCGCGGGTATCGGACCAATTCTAAAGGCCGAATCGCTACCACTGGTCTCAGAGCTTCCTGGCTTGCTCTTAAGCTCTTGCTCTCTTACCTCACTGGCGCTCCTCACTGGCTCACTGCTCCAGGACAAAGCAGTTCTCGCCCGCCGCCGAACACCTCTCGTTCGCGCTAAAATTCAGCCAAGGCCAACAAGGCGCTACATAAACATACTGCTAACTGTAGCACATCCTTACTGAGCCGAGATAGCCCAGGAGGTAAGGTGCCCGCTCTTCGTCGAGGTCGTACGTTCAAATCTTGCAATTGGGCAATCCTGTATTGTACAGTATTGTAATCCTGCCAACTGCACGCTGTGGGGATAGCCGATGAGGCTCTTCTACCGCTAACTTAACGAGGCCGTCAAATCAGCTACGTCGATTTATATAAATAGTCCTTTCCAGCCGTTCTGAATTGCTGCTCCCGTGCTACTCTCTACCTCAACTGTCGTCCTGACTCGGCTATGCTTCTCGATTTCTCTTTTTTGGCCGTGATGAAGTCTGTTGGCTACGGCGCCGGTACCAAAAGCCGCTTCGGCTTCGAGAATAAAAACCTCTCCTGCGTAAAACCCACTTAGTCTTGGTGAGCTACAACGCGTCGATGCATTACATGGCGTTACTTGTGGTTGGTGTGCAGGCCTGCACTCGGCTGCGGTATGATGGCCGTGGCGCGGTACCGTAACGTTTGTTTCGGTGATGTACCGCAACCTTCCCTTGAGGAGCTGTTCCTGGAAAGTAGAGGCAGGACGAGTGGACCCAGATAAGACAGCTGCAATGTGAGCGGTTTCATGTTGTCTGTACGCTGCGAGCTATGCTGAGAGTATACGTTTCTACCCGGGCTGTGCTCGATTGGCTGGGACGGTACGGGACGGCTGCGGTGCGATGGAGGTCGCCGGCTGGGCCAGGCTCTGACCTACGGGCATGGACGGGATGTGCGGTGACGAGAGGTCACCGAGGCTCTTGGGAAATGGAAGTTGGCCGAGTTAGCCGTGGTGTTGGTGGCTCGTGGTCTCGCCCAGTTATGCACCTGAATGTGTGCAGGCGTGCCCCGGCGATGCGGCCACGCACGCAAGGCGACGAGTGCCCAAGGCCCGAGCGGAGCCGGATAGCACGCTCGTTGTTACGGTTTGCGTATTCCGCGTTCCCCCTGTAGCGCGTTCGTGGCCCCCGTGACCTGGCGCCTTTCGGCGGAAGCTATCGACGGCGGTAGACGTCGACTCCGACTGTCCAAGCAATGACTCAGCTAGCCCGATCTTTGATGGCGTACGCTTGTACTAATGGAGCGGAGTCGGTACAACGCCGCCGGGACTGCGGCGGAAGCCGACTGAACAACTGGCACGTTTGTTCTTGCGGCTTGCGGCGCCGTCTCGGGCTCCTATCGTTTAGTTTGTGTAGTATCCTCTCTGTAGACTTGTTTAGTTCCCTTGCTGTTGTTTGCGAATGCGATTTTATAAAGAGGTTTAACCTGACGGCCGCTCGTCTTGCCCTAGCTCGCCGGCATGGCAAGCGGCTGCGTGGCCTGACCATGGCGGGGCTTGGCGGGAAGTAAAAAAATATATATAATTCATTTATATAGCGCCCCAAGAGAATTTAATCTCTATTCAGGCGCTTCAAATATGCCTCGGGGCTCGAGCCCACGACCTCAGCGAGACCTTGGTCGGGCGAGCACCTTAACCGCTAGACCAAACCAAGTAGCCTGTGACCCCTGGATTTCGGCTATACGTTTACTATAAAAAATTTAATTTACTTATATAGCGCCCCAAGAGAACTTAATCTCTGTTCAGGCGCTTCACATCTGCCTCGGGGCTCGAGCCCACGAGTTACTGAAGCCTGCTACCGGGTTTACGACGATTTGTCGGTGAGATATAACTACATTACTCGTAGATGGAAATGAGCATTGAATGGTGCATTTAATCGCAAAAAAGTAGTAAGGAGCACGCGTTTGATTCATTAGCACGTTATTTATTTACGTTTATAAACTCTATAGTGGTGATTTCTCGGTGTAATGAACAAAAATGAAGAGGTGCCGGTCTGCTGGCTGGCGGTGCCTGAGATTCTGTGCTGCGATACACTTACATGCATAAATATAGAATATTAATAATAATAATAATCCACTTGGTAAAGCGCCCTCAGAGAACTTAATCTCTCTCTAGGCGCTTTACATTTGCTGTAAAGTGAAATGCAATTGAATGGTAAGTAAAATCATGTTTGAAAAACAAACAAAATGAATAATATGGTTAGGGGTGACATGCACAGGGTCAGCATGCGAATGTAGTTAGTGGCAGCATGCACAGTGACAGCACGCATAAGCACATCAAGGACGAATCACAGGGACCCACTAAATGCTGTCCTAAATAGGTGTGTTTTTAGGTTCCTTTTAAATGTGGTCAGGTCAGGGGATATTCTGACGCAGGTCGGGAGGGAGTTCCAGGCTTTGGGAGCATATGAACTAAATGCACGGTCTCCAAAGGATTTAAGGTTTGTACGAGGTATTTGTAGACTGTTGGATTCAGAAAAGCGGATGGTACGATGCTTGGCCTGATGGGGTAGTATATCTGACAGATAGGCTGGAGCCATAGGATGAAGGGACCTAAAAGTGAGCGGCATAAACGTTATAATTCATTTTGGCCTTCAATTTTCGAACTGAATTTTCCCACGATCTTTCGCAGGTGTACGCTTTTCCTGCTATTTTCGGGTTGAAGACTGAGCCTCCTTTTTTAGGTGAACCCCGGGAGGAACGGCAGACTATGGTCGCTAGCCGGGTGAAAACTCGTTGCCGGATAAACTCGGCTTTTTGCAAAGATCGGCGAAGTAATGTATAGCAGGTAAGCTACTCATTCATTGCTATAGTTAGACTACTCACCAGATGCTAAGGCGTAATTTCGAGAGAATGCTGGGAAAATTGGTCCAACCATTGAATATTTTGTACCGTACTTTTCAAGGGACAAGCATATTAGAAATTGGATTGGAAGTACTGAAGACTTCCTTATACAAGATAGGAATGATTATGCAAACCATGTCTAACTCTTATGCAAACCAAGAGCAACTCATCTGTAAATAACAAATTTACCGAGCTCTCTGCATCACATGCGACTTGCGCTCTAGCCCTATTAGATCGATGTACACGTTTGCAGCTTTTTCAGGTACGCACTACACAGCTTTATTTGTTGCGTAGCTTTGTGCCCTGTTAATTGCTTAACTAGGCCGATGCTTAACGGATCAACATCATATTTAAATCGTGAATTCAGTACTTTTTGTACATCAATGCACTCATCTATTTTTTATTTCAGTAGTATAATTTTTGCTAGATATGTCCGTGATTGCAAAAAACAAAGCTCCGGGACGTTTGATGACATTTATAGCAAAGCTTAGCAGCATGGTGAACATGAAGTGGCTCGCTCCTCAGCTCGCTCGCTTCAATAGATCTGTCAACAGAAAAATACGTCTGTACTAACTTTAATAATAGGAGCTTTTCCTGTAAAATGGCTCCACTAGAAACCGCCACAGCGACTTACTTTATCTTAAAAAGAAGGCCCGTACTAGTTTCTAGCGCATTTAAAAGAAACCAGTTTCCTCATTGAAAAATGCCAAATGCGATGCTAAAGTCATGTGATAGGCAGAGGGTTCTGCCTGAGTAGTTGTGCTAGAGTTGTGCTCTGCGCTTTGATCCAGACGAGAGTTGCTGCGGTTGATGTTGGAATCCTGTAACCCCTTTTTTCCCAGTGGAATAGACTTCTCTACGCAACGGCTATGGATTTGTTATGTTAAGGTACGGGGAGGGGGCCCGCTCTTCACACTGCTGCCGTGTTCACCTACTGTCAGCATACGTGCACTCGTGACTTGTATGCTGCACATACAAGTCACTAGCCGTTATTCTGAGGCTCCGGGCTTCACCTGTATTCGTCGGGTGTCGGCCAGGCCTAGCATCACTGCAAGCATCTGCTACGAGCACTGCGCTTTTCGGCCTAGTTCTGTCCGGATGAGGACGTCGTTGCTACAGCCGATTGTAACCCCGAGTAGACCCTCGAGGTCGAGAGGCGCTCGTGCAGGACCTTTCGCTGGGAACGTGCATTGGCGTGTGCACGGCGTGCCCGCCGTGGGGCGTGCTCACAGCGTGCCCCCACGTGCCCCTCACACCGTGCCCCGTGCGACGAGCCCGAGCAAATGGATCCGGCTGGCTGATGCACTCCAGAGAAGCAGACACAGCTAGATACATACGAGTATGGGAGTGCTGGACAAGGGTGGACAACTTCCGGCAGCTCACAGGCGGCACAAAAGGTCGAGCCGGCTCGCCAGGGCAGAGCGAACCATTTACCGTAACCGTGCACCGCAGGGGCTGCCAGGGCTATGCTTGAAGCTGAGGTCGCTGCTGGCAGGTCATCTTCTTTAGACGGCGAAAATGCAGACAACTTTTTTTTCACTGGAGTCAGGATTTTCATCTAGGGGTAAACTTGCAAAGATTAAATGTAAGGAGGCAAGACCTACAACATTTTCATCTAGGCGAGACTAGACCCGCAATAAATGAAAAATTATAGCAAGAAATCGTGGTGTTTATTCAGATGCTGACGCGGCGGTTGCTTATCGAGTAAAATTAAGACATAATTTCATCGTTTGCGACGGTCAGGGGGTGTAGGATGAGTAAACAGCCCAGGTCGCTGCCCCGCTTCGGAAAGAGGGGAGGGTAAATGTCCCCTTACCCCTCCCCTGGACCCATCACTGTTTCTTGAGACAAAAGTTACGAATCTCGCACTGAGTGGGCGCTGTCTCTTGCGTCTCTTTCAATCGGTTCAACAGCTGTTGCTAAATTAGCCTCACCACTAGAGCAGCCAGGAATGATGCGATCGAATGTACATCCCTAGGCGACTTGGTGAGATTAGTACCCGGAAAGCCGTTAATGTTCAGCAGCCTTTAGAGCTAATTTTTAAAATGTAAGCAGTCTGCATGCACGTCTTACACTGAAGGATCCTAAAAATCGTTGGCCCTCAACTCCTAAAGCCAAATCTGAATCGGAATTCTGAAAAGGCAGTGGCGCTGCGAAATGCCTCGTTAGTATCCGTCTATGCCCGTCGTCGGCATCCAAACGAAGTTGACCTCTAAAGTTGAGCTTCAAAGAAGAGCCACCCGGCTGCCCTCAGTTGGCCCTCAAACATGAAAAAACCACTCCTGTCGAAAACGGAACGGTCGAAAAAGGAAGACTCGGATTCGTTCGTTGCTACACCGAAGTGGCGCAGAGTAGAAGCGCTTCTGCTGAGACCCTCCGAGACGTCGCTAGTCTCCCGTTTTGTGGCGGACACTCTCAGTATCCGCAGGAGCGAAGGAGCGTCGCCAGGAATAATAATAATAATGATAACAGCAAGCTCCGGGTGAATCACTCGGCTTGTACGTGGGGGGCCTATGAGTGCCCGCCTTTTGCAGAACCGGAAGCAGCCCCAGAAAGATCCCTAGGCTCGGCCGTGGGAATTGGCCAGAAGCCTCTATCGAAACATCCGTCCATCTAAGAGGAAATGCTCACCCCGATTTACTGGGCGCGAACCAGCTCGCTGAAAGACGGCCAGTTTAGAGCTGTCTGCTGAAAAGGAATGCGCCTCTTCAATGCGTCTAAAAATATCCGGACATTCGAGCTCCCGCCGCCGCCGGTCTAGCGGCCTCTGTAGCCTACCAGATCCGAAGAAACAACTATTGCCAGAGGTTTGCCGAAGCTGGGCCATCTTCCAAGTCACTATTGCTAGCACTGTAAGTCTCTCGGGCCTCTCTTGGGCCTCTCACATGGGGTTCGAGCTCGGCACGTGACACGTGCCACGTGGCACGCGACACGAACTCGGCACGTGACTGACTGGCAGTCCACTTTGCAGTCGCTCGACTTGAGATTTTCCTGGCAGCGCCAAAATAACCTTCTTCTTCGAACTCTAATGCGAAGGCTCAGCTTTTACACAAACTTTTATTTAAAAAAGCCTCCGCGTGCTGGCAGTCGGATTAAGAGATTATTTCCCGAATCAAGTTGGTTAATGGAAATTCTAAACGATTGCCTTAAAAGCTAATACTAGTGTCTACGTACGCCGAAGTTTCATGACGAGCAGCAGCAGCAGCAGCAGCAGCTCAAGCTCCTGAAGTGCCGGCAACTGTAGCTCAGCTTCCGGGGGGCTTCGAATTGTGCACGTCCGACTGGGTCCGGTCTGTGCCGTGCTATGGCAAGTCCGGCGATCCGGCCAGTCGTTCCGGCAAGTTAGCAGAGCTAGCAGGCGGTCATCTTGGGGAGCAACGCGCAGGGAGGCAGGCGGGCGGGCGGGCCTTTTCTTGCTACATAGCTGCATTCCGCCTACGCAGAGCCTGTACAGAAAATGCAGGCCCTCCGGTGTCGCCCGTCCTACTGGGGGTTCCTACCAAAGACACTGGGACGAAGCGGAACGAGCCGAGAGCTTGGAGCTCTTGGGGGACGGCTCTCTCAACCGGAACAAACAATAGCAAGCTCACTGGGGCCTGGTCCATTTAGATATTTCAAAACCCATACTCGGTCTCCTGCCAATACAGTTGCCATCTACAGCATGGGCTTTCATTTGTGTGCTGTACCTTCGCTTCGACTGCATGCATTGTTGGCATTTGCACTTGGAAACGAGCTTTCTCTCAAATTTAATGACGATAAACAACCAACTTACTAGTTAAGGGCGAACCTAGCGCTACTCGGTATTAGAAAAACTAACCCTCAAGTCGGGCTCGGCCAGAATATTTTGTGTAGCGTCAGCACGAAGTCTGTATGTCGTGTTCGACAAGGACCTTTCACCAAACGACCACATCAGCTCCAAGGTCACGTCTGCCTACTTTCAATGTAACATAACATTACAAAAATTGGGGCCTACTTACAGAGGGATAGTAAATTTTGGCTGATCCACGCATTTGTGACACTGACATTCCATCTCTACTTCTGTAAAAGCTACTAGTTGGCCTTTATGTCTATTCAATAGGGCGCTCGAAGTTAAAGCAAAGCACTGCAGCTGGGTTTGTCTGTCGTAAATGTCACTATTGGCAAGTTACACCACAGTTCTCACCAACCGGCACTGACTTCCCGTCAAACAGCATACGGAATTTAAGGCTCTTTCACTTGCTTTAAGGCCCCTTTTCATTCTTTGGATCCAAATTACCTATCCGAACTATTTCCTAAAATCAGGCTAGGCAAGTTAACCGGCTCTTCTGGCTCAAGTCGTTCAGCTGTGCCTCTAAGCAACCTCAAATTCTTTGGAGACCGTGCCTTTAGTTAGTGCGCTCCCAAAGCCTGGAGCTCACTCCCGACGGATGCCTTGACATCCCTCAAAAAGAAGCTCTGTACATTGTCCTTTTCGTGCTAATTCTCGCTGACACTAGGAATTATTTTACTACGAAATTGGTGTATTTTCTATACTGCATACGTAAAGTGACTAATACGACATTCACTTCTCTTACGGTGCCATACAGCTTCCTATTATTCTTACGGTTACTCCTTTCAGCGATAAAGGCATTCACCTAAACTCACCCTTCAAAGTGGAAAGAGATAGGAGCCTAATGCTCACAGGATCAAACGTACTCTTACTCTCGACTCGCTCTCTTCTTCACTCTCTCTCTCTCTCTCTCTCTCTCTCTCTCACTCGCTCCCTATCTCCCTCTCTTTATCACACTCTCTCTCCTTTTCTCTTGCTCCCTCCCTCTTTCTCTCTTTCCTTCTATTTCTCTCTCATCTTTCTTTCTTTCTCTCTAAAAAACTTCTCCCGGTTTGGTGGCAGCGGCAAACTTCGCAGATGTCATCGGCCGAAGCAGAGATCCTCAGTATTAGGGACAGGATTGAAGGGGGCCTAGCCTTTAATCCTCTCATTATTGTAATCATAATACGGATTCTGGAATGTGTGTCCACAGAACCATTGGGCTACTTTTTGCAACGGCTGCACTCTAGTCGTCTTGAGAAGCCATCGAAGTATACAATCTTCAGCCAAAAGATATATTGCCTCTTTCAATCAGTTCGGCCGAGCTTTCAAGTTCTAGACATTTGCTTTTGGCAGAAATTCCTAGGTCTGGTATTGCAGTAACCTTTGGTATTGAACTTGTTTAATTTGACTATTTTGTAAAACTAAATAGCCTCTCGTTGACTATAGACAGTTAGGTTCAAATTGGGTGTCTTGCAATTACATAATGAAGACCTCGGCTGGACAAAAAAAGTCGACAGTGAAATCGGCATGTGGCCGTAATTAAAATTGAGTGCAGTGGCGTGGGCAGTCCATTTGAAGCCGATCAATGCAAATCTCCAATACGACGAAATGACCCAAAGAATCACTGGCTCCTGGGCATCCTGCATCTTACAATCATGTCGATACCGAGACCAGAAAAGAAACGTCTCAGTATGAAAATATTTTCTATTTCTTTCAACAAAATTTTCTATAAACTCACCATCGCTGTAAAACTGCTGAAAATTAATACACTTTGAGAAGGACCCTTAACTATAGAAACATAGACAAAGCAATTGACGGTGCTGCATACTTAATACTTAAATATTTAGCATAAATTCATACTTAAATAGCACAAATATCTAGAAATAATCTGAAATGCGGATCGCGTATTAAGTCAGAAAATGAATGGGTTTTCATTCAAGGCTCCTTATTAGACTTCATGGGCTCATTAAACGTTTTTACGCTAATTGCATATCAGTTGAATGAAATAGAGTAAAGTCAAACTAGAATGTCTTTGAAAGAACGCGGGGAGCAGCAACGTGGCTGAAACCATTGAGATGATGCTAAAACCATTTTACATGGCAGCCACGAAAGATTAAGGTTTCACACCCTCTAGAAAATTCAGGGCAACACTTCTGCTCGTCCATATGCAAACTCCTTACGCTGGTAACGGTTGATGGGACAACTGTATCAGAAAGTTGTTGACGAAGTCTTTTGAAAAAATAACGAGGTCTCCACAAAGGACTCCTGCACGTCGAAGCTTTTCGTTGACTTGACCATGGATTTTCCAATCGCTGATGATCTGCGGTGCAAATCGTTTTCCGGAAAGAGCACTCGGCAATGTAAACATTAGCCAATCACCTGTCACAATTGGTATGCTTGTGCGACTCTCGCCTCTAGCCTCCCAGAGGTCGCGAGCTTTACTCGAAAGGATAATATTGCATATATTCTTCCTTCTGTGTACTGCAACGAAATGCATCTCCGTTTGAAACTTACAGCCACAAGAACTGAGCGGATGCTAGACACGAGGGCTATCTATAGCGCAATCAAAATCACGCAACTTTCGGTAAGCATACAGTAGCCAACAGACTTCATCTCACCCTACAAAAAGGAAGTGAGAAGCATAGCTAAGTCAGGAAGGAAGCCGATCAAGTGAGTAGCATGGATATAGCAGCTCAGGGCTTCTGGAAAGAATATGCCACAATCGGGAGCAGGAGAGTAGATATCGTTTCGAAAGAATATTGGAAGTGAGTTCCACAGTCTAGGACTTGCAGAGCAAAAGCTTCAGGCGCCAATGTTCTTTAAGCTGAGGAACTGAACGTCTAATTTACTGTCCATAGAGAACCGGAGGGCTCCCTACGGCGTCACTTCCGGGCATTTAGGACTCAATGAACGTGGCGGGCGGCTCAGCTGCAACGAGAAGCCCCAAATTTCATTCGCTAATTAGAAGCTAATTTGATTGGAATATGCTAATAAATAAACGTGCTCAATGCATTGGTTTTATTAATAACTGTAGGTTTCTCTTTCTAGTTAGGGATAGCGGGATAAAATGTTATTTCAGTGGAGGATAGTAGCTAGGAATTTCAACGGGCGAACGAAAGCTAGTTTCGCAAAATTTAATAAAGACTCTCTAGTATCAAAACTCATCTAGTGAAATAGCTCATGGAAAGCGATCCTATGATTAACGTTGCGGATTTACGACTAGAAAATCGGACGGAAAATAAATCGGCGAAGCGCATGCGAGTTCACTGGAACTGCTAAAAACATTCCTTTCCGAGTGTCTGACATGCTATTAAAGCAGAGCTCGTCGGATTTAGCTAAATTTAAATGGATAAGCCGCGTAAATTGACTGAATTTTCTCAGATTTGCAACTTAAAACGTATTTTTAGCAAACCGGTCACAAAAAAGGCCAGCATAAAGCTCAGCTGACAGCACGCAGAAACAGCAGCGAGAGGACTGTGGAGCGCACGACAGGCCGCAAACGAGGCAGCCAGAAGACTTTTGATTGCGAAGCGATACAATGGCAAACTAGAGGAAGCCAGCCTGCCAGAGAGGAGCTCTCCAAAGGAATAAGAGCAAATAAATGCACGAAACAAAAGTTGAACGAGGCTTTTTTAAGATTTTGCCCCCACTGGCCATTCACATGACTTATTTACGTTTTTAGGAAAAGCACTTGCATCGCTGTAGCAGACACCATTGCTAGTCTGCCTGACGACGGGTTAGCATATTTATAGGAGGCGTAACTATGAATTGCCCAGTTTTAAAGTGGGGTACTACATGTTTTCATGGCTTTACGTCGTCCTAGCCTATCAAATTTTTAAAGCTCAAATATGCACAAGTTCATGCTACTCTTTATCACTCTCGGTCAGGTACCAAACTCAGGGACATAATTAGTGTACTTTTGAGTGGAGATATAATTTGCTAATAACACGATAGGCAGACTGAAATTTCAAGCTAGTGTAGCCATTTTCTGTTTCATCAGATCGATAAATAATTCTCCTAAGTTAAAGGTGATCTGTGATTATCACAATTCACTACTCAAGGACAGTGAGTGTGCATAGTTAATAAGCTTGTTAAGCAAACGGACTAGCTGAGAAATCTCGCTCAGTTGTGGTTAAGAACCAGGAAAATAGGCACTGATAACTGAACGGACACCGTTCTGAGACTCAGTTGAAGTCAGTTTTTTACTAGGCTCGTGTAAGAAGCATAATACAAAACAAAATATATTTTAGAACCATGAGAGAGCTAAAGCTCTTTCCGGTTACCTGAATTATGCTGGAATGGAAGCACGTCGATTGAGTAGTAATCGCATGCGAAAACACACTTCCGGTATGCATACACCCACAAAAAGAAAATTCAAACAGATGGAGCAAAGGCTGTAATGAACTGATGGAACTATATTCATTTTTTTAATAATGATCATTTAAGAGATGTCATGACTTCAGTTGTTTGTGAGCGCCATACTGTGGGAGCATGTGGACTGAACGCAGAGTCTCCACAGAATTTGAGGTTGATTAGAAGTCAAGCGGAGCGACCTGAGTCAGGAAAGTGGATGGCACGTTGGGGAGCATGATTTAAGATGTATTTCCGATAGGTAATCCGGAGTAGGAAAATACAGGGACATAAAATTTAGAAAAATAAAGTTGAAGTCGATGAGCTACTCGATGCTGAGCCAGAGCAGATCGGTGAGGAGTGTTGCGATGTGTGCCTGTATAGAGATCAAGGGGGAATGGCTGAGGGTTGGAGAGTTATGCCCCCACCATCTATAAAATGTATCCCCTCACAGCACTTTTATTGATATTTCTCAAATACTAATGGAACGATCGGCATTCAAAAGAAACTTAAAAACATACCTATTTAGGACAGCATTTAGTGGGTCCTTGTGATTCGTCCTCGATGTGCTTATGCGTGCTGACACTGTGCATGCTGCCACTAACCACATTTGCATGCTGACCCAGTGCATGTAACCCCTAACCATGTTATTCATTTTGTTTGTTTTTCAAGCATGATTTTACTTACTATTCTATTGCGTATCACTTTGCAGCAAATGTAAAGCGCCTAGAAAGAGATTAAGTTCTCTGAGGGCGCTTTATCAAGTGCAATATTATTATTATTATTATTATTCAAATTGGCACAAACAACAAGGGTAACATAAACTATCTTTTGATGTTTTATCAGGGCGCTACACAAACGAATTTCATTTATTTGTATTCGTGCGGCAGTTGCTTCAAGACAAGACAAGCCGAGCGTCAGAGTTTTGAACCAACTCTCAAAGTTTTCTTATTGCACATTTTCTCCCGGCCCTCTGAGCAAGAAAATTCCTTCACATATGAACTCTGGGGAAATCTATAACACTGACCCCGTATTCACACATTTTCCAACTATTTAACATTTAAACTTTATTATTTAACATTTAAACGCTCGTCTAGATAGGTTCGTGGCATCGCAGAACGTAAGTACTCGCTAATGGTTCATGCGCGTGCACATGTGCACGTTCATTAATTCATCTATATTCAAATGACTGCGTACTTGCATGCGCTTTACTGAGTATTACTGTGCATGGGAATGCGGGATCCGCCACTTTTTGGTTAATTATATACCTCCTAAGTCTGCTGGCCATTTCTTTTGCTGCCCCTGTCATTAGAATATTTTCGCAGATCGGCCGCCTTAAAGCTGTCCGGAGCTTATGCGTGCTGACACTGCACTCTGCCACTAACCACATTCGCATTGTGACCCTGTGCAAGTCACCTCTAGCCACGTTATGCTTGTTGTCATTGAGCATGCTACCACTAACCATTCGATCATGCTTCCTTTGCAGCAAATGTCAAGTGCCAAGAAAAAGATTGGGTTCTGTGAGGGCGATGTAAAAAATAAATAAAATATTATTATTCTTTTTATTATCAAAAAAGTTAAGACCGCTCGACGCTGACTAGTTCGGGTAGCGGTACTACGAATGCAGTGGTGTAGAGACATGCAGCTTGCAATATGCCAGCGCTATTGACGCAGCGCTCGAAATCCAGCAGGCAGTGCTTGGAGCAATAACATGTAAAAAAAAATATTGCCTGCATATTCCGGCTGATACGGCAGGTGCCTTCCGACAGAATCGTTTCCAGGCTTACAGCAACTCACGCCCAGTGCTAGGACGCACCGACCGGCAGACCGTTACTCCAATCGAGTGACTACGATTACTCCCATGCCTTATATAGTAGCCAGTTCTTAAGTAATATAACAATTTGGCTCATATTTAATCATAAATCTCGCTGCTCATAAGCCTCAGCTTATCG
Organism: Cristatella mucedo; assembly: GCA_009760855.2. Lineage (NCBI taxonomy): Eukaryota > Metazoa > Bryozoa > Phylactolaemata > Cristatellidae > Cristatella > Cristatella mucedo. The sequence goes on from WPIO01000011.1 coordinate 2,175,311, forward strand.
AGGCTAGCTCATAAGCGGCTCAGTTCAAATTCACCGCCCAAGCTCATAGTTTATAATTGCGGAACAATTCAAAGTCTCGCCCCTTACTAAAAAGTGCGCATAAAATGCCCGTCACCAAACCAAATCCGCGTTTTGAAAGTGGCGAGCTACCTACCTAAGCTCTTGCGCTCAGATCAGGTAAGTTCTTTTTCGAGCCATTCAAGCTACCCCTGGCGTCTGAAAACCTTGCATGACAGGTGCCCTTCTGCTTATATAGTCTGTCAATAAATCACAAGAAACATCCCGTGGCTTGAATGACTGTAGCTCACTGTAGGGATACGCAGTTCGGCTGCTAAGTGACTGTCCCAATGATTGCACCCCAATCCCGTGGGCATGGCGGCCGCAAGTGTTACAGCGACTCCATTCAGCAGCTCGTGGAACGTAATGTCGGAGTATGGCGCTTCTGGAAGGTGGACACTATGGACTGGTTTCGCACCGTGACTACGGCACTGGTAAAACCCTGTGCGTCTACGTTAAAATTACAGACTCTTCACAAAAGGCTATTGAAGACTACATCGCCTCGAAGGTGAGCCTCCCTGTTATCGAAGTTGCTTTCATCAATTTAACGACATCGTGCAGCCCTCCCGGTAGACATATGCTGGGCTAGGAGTTACTTTCACGCCGCTATTCAGTACTCCTTTTCATGTCGGTCTTCTAAAACGTCAATTGGCGAATTTTTTCCCGATCCTTCCCTCTTGGCTGGCATCTGGCTTATACCAGTTTCCTTATTCTCACTTAAGCGGGCTGCTGCTGATCGCAGCAGCACGCTTGGGGTGCTGAGCGATCCTTTCCTACTCCTATCCTGCCGCTGTCGCGGTATATGCCATGCCGCCGATATGTAAGCCTTCGTCATAATAGGTTAGCCCGCGCTTTGTTCGCCAACGAGCCCGAGCTTGCAATGGGTGACGGTCGCAGTGAGTGCCGCCTTGAGAGACCAGACGCTGACGTGGTAGCTTTGAAACCGCCGTCCATTTTTCCGTCTCATGCAATTGCTGCAAATCTGCTTGTTAAAAATGTTCCTAAGTGATGCGCGTGCGTAGTCAAGGGCATGTTCTAAGAAGTTTAGGTTACAAACGCATCAGTCTAGCCATCCCGTGGTCGCCGGGTTGGGGGGTATGTCTCACCGCAGGACTTTTTCTTTTTAACCCGAGATAACTTTTAGTCGGCGAGCGGCGGGAGAAGCTAGCGTGCGCTATGGATGCCGATAAATACACGCACGTCTGTGAGGTTTTTTTGGCCGAGCTCGCCTGTTGCTTGAACACATGGCACGTTGGCTGTGGATCTCGCTTCCTCACTTCATATGCAGGCACGGCTCCTGCTGCCGACTGTGGCACATTCGTGTCCGGCACTGCTTAATGCCATGCTGTTCACTTCCTCCACTGGCCTCCTAACTCAGCTGTGCTCGTCACTTGTCTCTTAGCTGCCTGATATGTGAGTCTTGTGGCTACCGTATGTGCACCGAAAGCCGCTTAGGTTCCACTGGGCTGTGGAGCTCGACATCGGAACACCCGCTTTGTCTGTTTGGCTTTGGGCAGTGGCAGATCGAGATAAGCAAATTAGCTTTGGTGAGAATTTGTTCGTAGCTACTTTAATGTCAAGCCCATGCTCACGAAAGATGGCTAGGGCAATTTATTAATAATACTTCAGAGGTACGTGTGAATGCTTGCCTTGCCGATATTCGATCCTGGATGTCGGAAAACTTCCTGAAATTAAATGACGATAAAACCGAACTGCTGCTCATAGGACACCCTAAGCATGTGGCTGGATTAAAAGGCTTTGCTGTTCTAATAGGTGATGCTATTGTGCGACCTTCACCACGTGCTCGTAATCTAGGTGTCGTGTTCGACAGCTGCCTCAATTTCAAAAGCTTCATTCAGAAGATTGCTTGTACAGCTAGCCATCACATCCGATCCCTATCCAAGATTAGAAGCTGTCTCCTACAGTGGCCTGTAAACAATTTAACTAGCTCCTTAGTTCTGTCTCGGCTTGATTATTGTAATTCCCTTTTGGCTGGGCTGCCAAAGAAAGCTATGATGCCACTACAGCGGACAATGAATATGTCTGCAAGGCTGGTCTTCAAGTCCTAGCGGTTTGAGCACGTGTCTCCTTTGCTGAAGGAGCTAGTATGGTTGCCGGTTGAGCAACAGATACAGAGCAAAGTTCTTACGATGACTCACAAGGCCTGCCACGGCTTGGCTCCTTGGTACCTAACTGAACTGCTGCACCAGTTTCAGCCTCTTTGCGCCCTCAGGTCCTGCGTGGACAATAAATTAGCAGTTCCATTCCTCTGCTTACAGACCGTTGGCAACAGAAGCTTTAGCTCTGCAGGTCCTAGACTGTGGAACTCGCTTCCACAATTCTTATGCAATGACAACCACTCTCCTACTGCTGACTATGGCTCGTCCTTTTCAGTGGTCCTGAGCTGCTACTTCTATTCTACTCACTATCTCAACTGCTCTCCTGACTCTGCTGTGCTTCCCACTTTCTCTTTGTTGCGTGAGACGAAGTTTGTTGGGTACCGAATGCGTACCGAAAGCCACTTAGGCTGTGTGCGCTATACAAAACTCTCCTGCATAACACCCACATGGTCTTTATGACTTTGTGGAGTTACTGACGGAGATACATTACGTTACATTACAGTCAGTCGGCCAATAAATATGCTGCCCAAAGCAAGCCAGCAAACTTAAAAAACCTGATCGGCATGTCTTTATAGGGATTATCGTAGCCTCTAGCATTGCCAGCACGATGTGCGAGCCTCCTCCTGCTAGTGATATGCTGATGTTATTCCGATGTTACCTGACCCACCATTGTTGCAAGGGTAGCAATCCAAACCTTTTCAGAGAAATTAGTGCCTGTGCCACGACTGATGTTATTGCCTTGGCCTGCATTCGCGAATCGTGGGCAATCCTTTATTGCCACTGCAAGTGGTGATGATAGCCTTTAAGGCTCTTCTGTTGCTATACTAAAAGAGGCTGTTAAATCAGCTATTATAGAGGTAGATGTTGGAAGCTTGTTGAGTTACATGCTCGTGACTTTTAAACAGCCTGGTTTACTGTGTAGTTTTGTGCCTTAAAAATTTGATAACTTAGCTAATAACAGTAAATTTAAAATGGCAAAACTGCCTGGGTCAATTTTAGCTTTTTTTTTTATCAGCTTGTGAGAAGAACTACTATAGCTGCCCAAGAGGATTCGCTTAGATAACTGTCGGCAGGGTGGAGTTCTCAGATGCAGCCTGACTTCGTGTGTGTGTGTGTGTGTGTGTGTGTGTGTGTGTGTGTGTGTGTGTGTGTGTGTGTGTGTGTGTGTGTGTGTGTGTGTGTGTGTATGTGTGTGCATATGTATCTCCGTCTGTAGCTCCACAAAGCCAGAAAGACTATGTGGGTGTTACACAGGAGTTTTGTATAGCGCAATCACAGCCTAAACGGCTTTCGGTACGCATTCGGTAGCCAACAGACTTTATCTCATGCAGCAAAGACAAAATGGGAAGCATAGCAGAGTCAGGAGAGCAGTTGAGGTAGTGAGTAGCATGGAAGTAGCAGCTCAGGACCGCTGAAAAGGATGAGCCATAGTCGGCAGCAGGAGAGTAGTTGTCGTAAATCCTCTGGCAAGTCCGAACACTGAAAATTAAGGTGTGATGATTTGATGCTAGAGTGTAAGCACTCCTCTGAAGTGGTCAGCATAATTCAGACCCAATTGAGGTATCTGATATAGCATCTGTCAGTGACTGCTGACGTCCTAGGCTACCCTTGGGTGGGGGGGGGCATGTTGCATTAAACCATGCTCGGTGACCAAGACTGACATGTGGTGCAGCCGTGGTGTCAGCTTAGTTAATTGTGATACGAACCTGCCTTACATCGCCTGACCTGGCATGTGGAAGACACTGTTGGGTACAACCTCTATTAAGCACTGTTCTTCAGGTTACTTCCATCCATGATTGCTACCATGGGCTGGGCCAACTGGAGGGTGGCTGTAGACCTTTTTGATTAAGGCCAACCATGCTCGGTCGAGCTGCACGGCTCCTAAGCAGTTTGTCCTCATTATCATGTAGTCTAGACATGTGGCCCACCCAGCTACCACCTGGCGTTCTGTTGCTCGATCCTTTACCGGTTGATGTGATGACAGACGTCATCCCCTGCATATTTATCGGCATGTAGGCTGCAGCTGCAGTATTTTGAAGACGGCCGGCCGGTAAGTAGCTGTGCCCGGCTGTGTTAGATAGGCGGGTGGCGTCGATAAGGAGCCAAACTGTTACAGGCTGCTTGCTTAGCTACTTCCCTTGGCAGCTAAGTGTGCTAAGGGCATGACCAAGGACACGACCAAGGAGTCACAAACCCAGCGATGGCCGTGCAGTGGCAGCACGAGGCATGGCGCAGACCGCTGGGACACCTACAGCTGCAGAGCAGCACGGCCTCGGACTGATCGGGTCGCTGCCTGCACGGCGTCTTTGCAGCGCTCTATGCAGTTTGAGTGCCCTAGCAGAGCATATGCTAGGCTATGTATGTGCCGGCGTTTTGCAGCACGGCGCTGGCAAAATACCAGGCCTCCCGAATTTGCAGCAAAGAAGCAAAGCAGCCGTCTAGTCATTCTGTAATTCGTTTTATTCGACCGCTTGCTGCCGTTCTGATTGGCAGCAGCAGCATGCTGCCCCCTCCCTCCCTCCCTGTCCAGCCTGCCGGCGACGACTCGATGGGGCAGCAGCAGCAGCCTCGAACGGCTGTTTAATCTAGACTAGCTGTGAGCAGCAGCGTGTGAGCATGAAGCCACGTTTGCGCGTGCTGACAGCCCTCCACTGCTGCACGCGGTCGCCGAGACCCTGGCAGCAGCAGCTGCGTGGAGTTCAGCGGGAGATCATTGCAGTGCTACCATCCCGGCTGGGTGGACACGAAAAGAGTTGAGTGGGATGGGGTGGTCTTCAGCTGTTCGATGTTGCGAAGTGCTTGATATTGTGGTACGTATTTCTGCTGCCACTGCTCAGATCTCTTTCGTCAATATCTCTATGCTCTCAGGAGCAGCTAGATTTTCCAAAAAAAAGAGCAGCGATCTCCATCGATTGGTTTTCGTCGAGTCATTTACGCGTTTCGTCGTCTTAGATGCGTACTTCACGGCTCTCCTTTATCGGCGTCAGCTAGCCCGCGTCGAAGTGTGGGGCTCTTTGACGGGAGAAGAGGTGGAGGGAACTGTTTTCTTTTTCTCCCACAGATGTCAGATGGCGCCTGCTAGCATTGTTGCAAAGACGTGTTATGATGATGCTGTTGATTTATTTTTGTAGGCTGCCTCCAGGACTAAACCCACGATTCGGCTGTATGACCAGGATGTGGTAAGTGAATCTGACCCCCCCCCAGCCTATTCCCACTCCACCACCTCGGTCGTGAGTTCGAGTCCTGCTATAGGCAATATTTTATTGCCTGTTGCAACGAGTGATAGCCGCCCAAGCTCTTCTCCTATGTAAATAAGGCTAGTGCAGCTAGTGCATTTTTGGTGCCATTGGTTGACTGGCCGGCTGCCAGTAAAACCCTGATGTCTGCTGCTGCTAATTTTTTGGTGACACTTGATTGGAGCACTCTTGTAGTCATGTGTGCTGCTTCTTTTTGGGGGATTTTTTTGCATTATCAAAGCATAGTTTGAAGTCATCAGAACTTGCTTCGACCATGATAACTCTTAGGTTTTCCCCCTGCCAGAACAATATTTCGAGGTTTGCCCATCCACGTATTCATAATTACGGAAAATTAAGCTTCCTGGACGTTTGATGACGTATGCAGCAAAATGTATCCAACCAAAATCAAAAGTTTTTCTAAAGTCCTTTAAAACAAACAGAGCTGAAATCGCATTTCAATTTTCACTCCGATACGTGAAGTATTAGCCGAGTTATGGATTTACAAGGCACAACCCTACACTGGAAATGAATTTGTATAAAAATCACAAGATTACACCTCAACAAGCTTCACACATGTATCTCGATCTACCAAGGTTCGACACGTTGGTATACAAGACACATGTGATGCAGAGATCGGTAAACATTGTATTTGTAGATAATTTGCTTCCTGTTAACATCCGGGTTAGACGTGATTTGCATAACAATTTTTTTATGTTTTTGTGGATGACGTCAAAAGTTCTGACTGGGACTCTCATGTGATGGTAGTTTTATTTAGCTCTGTAGGTCCTATACTGTGGAACTAGCTTCAACGATTCTTACGCATCGACAACTACTCTCCTGCTGCCAACTATGGCTCATTCTATCCAGCAGTCCTGAGCCGCTACTCCCATAGTGTTCATACCTCAACTGCTCTCCTGACTGCTAAGCTTTTCACTTACTCTTTGTTTCGTGAGATGAAGTCTGTTGGCTACCGATAGTGTACCGAATGCCGCTTAGGCTGGGAGTGCGCTATACAAAACTCTTTTGTGTAACACCCACATAGTCTTTTTGGCTTTGTGTAGCTGCAGACGGAGATTCATTACATTAACTCTCCGGTCGTCTTCTGCCACGCCTTTCAAAACGGTGAATGTCCTTGACCTATGATTGTTTGCTGGTTCGTGGCTAACGGCAGCCTTATCACTCTCAGCTTCATCAGTCTTCCATCGGTCTTGAACAGCCTCCCCGGCGAAGTTAATATGTTGCTTGATTGGGAGCCAGTGCAGAACGGCAAAAAGTGGTGTACCGTGAAAACTACAATGCTCACGACAGGCAAGCCCGGTTACGTAGTTTTGCACCAACTATTAAGCATCTAATTGCACCGTTCGTAGACCAGCAAGCAGTGAGTTACAGAATGTCACAAATGTATGGGCCAACTTGGATCGTATATCCCTGTCTAAGCAGGCCCGAATTTCTGTAATGTAGCATAGCTGAACGTGGGCTCACATGACTGAAACTGATGTGGTCGTCTAGTGAAAGGTCACTTTGGAACAGGACACCTAGATTACGTGCAGATATTACGAGAGATATTCGGAAAGAGCTTATTTTAAGCATTAAGCTTTCCAATATCTGATTCACGCTATGTTTCCTCATAGCTGATCGGTTGGTTTGATCATTATTCAGCTTTAGAAAGTGTGTTGCCATCCATTTGGAAATGGCAGCAATATATGCACTAAAGGAGTTGACAGAGTTTGAGATGCTGCTAGGCAGGGAGGGATCAAAGCACAAATGCAGGTTTTAGTCATCGGCATAGAAATAAAAGTTTAGGAATTCTTGGCGATTATAATAGCAAGAGGGAGAGTATATTGAGAAAAGAAGCAGACTAAGCACAGATCCCTACTTAACCCCCCCCCCCCACTTTAGAGGCTTCTTGGATGACTCGTGCCTCTTGGGGGCCAGCAATGCCCAGGTGAGATGAGGGCTAATCAAGGAGTATTTGGTGATCAATAGTATCAATTGCTGCCGAAAGAGCCGGCAAAACAAGCAGCAGCGACTCTACCATAGTCTACTTTCCTGAGTAGGTCGTTGTACAATTGCAGCAATGCTGACTCTTTGGAGCGATTAGCTCTTAAACCTGACTGGAGCTTACTTGCTAGGTTTTTGAAGTTCTAATAAAAGGCTTCAGCTGGCCTTCCACTATTCTTTCTAGTGTGTTATTGGAATGGCAGTAGGGAGACTGGACAGAAATTGCTCAAGTTCTCCTGGTCCAGTGTTGCCTTCCTAATGAGTGGCCTAATAACAATTTTGTTCAAAAACGCAGGGACTAGACTAGGGGCTAATGACATATTTATTTATTGTGTTAGTTATGCAGGGGAGCAGCAAATCGATTCGCCACATAAGGAGAACAGAGGGTATAGGGTCTAGAGAGCTAGTAGTCTTCTTAGACTGGCAGATGAACTTCAAGATGAGATCACCGGTGGCGTCAGGCTTAAAGGTAGACACTGAGGTGCCACAGGAATGGAGAGAGGGTGCTGCAGTGAATCGGGGGGAAAGTGAGTATGGCCTTGACCCGATGGCACCATCCGGTCTGTGAATTCATATGTATAACAATGCTTCGAGTAGCAATTGGTGACGTTTGCTTAGCTTGCTTGCTGTTTCCATATTTTTAAATGAAGGTTCATTGCTGGTGTGCTTGCTTGTAATCGTGTGCTGCAGTCTATCTTCAGCAGCTTAAGGGTGCATCCTGCAATGCTCGTGCTTCTGCATTCGCACAGGTTCTCAAGATACCTGACCCACATGGTAGTGTAAAAGCATTTACTCTTCACCTGCAGGAGCTTTCTGCTGAGAGCTATGATTGCATTCGCCAGAAGGACAGGAGGTAAGTTGATGGTTCTTGCTGGCCTCTTGAATATCATTGTTGGCATGTAGTTAGTTATATTTTCCTAGAATTTCTTTTTTTTGGTGATGTGCAATGTGCATGCATGTATTCCTTTTTCCTTGCCCCCACATGACTGCATCCCCTTGCATTGCATGTGTCCGGAAGTAGTGGCCGAAGAACCATGGTTTGATCTTCCATTCATACACCTATGCAATAATTGCCTCTACTCAAATCATTGCTTGCCTGACGTGAGTCTAAAGACTGCCGATCGCATATATTTTCAGTGAATTGGAGCTTATGGACACCATGGCTCATAAGCTCACTGTGCGGGCCACTGACGATGTGTATCAAACTACCAAAGAAAAAGTTGCAATTGTGGATGAAGAAAACAAGAAAAACTGGTGAGTGTCCCACTGTTCTCAATTATTGCTGGGTTGATTTTCGTTCCACTTGGAGTTCAACTCAACTGGCTGCAGGTTCTTAAGAGTACCCAATACCCAGACAATATGCTATTATCCTTTCAAGCACTACGTATGACGTTGCGTGGCCCCATGACCTTCCCCTGGGTCTTTGCCTTAGGGTAATGTGCTTGCACTGTCTAATCTGGGTCGTGGGTTCTTGTCCAACAGTTGGCGACTTTCTTTACCCTTGTAAGTAGGGGTTTGAGCCTCCTCGTGCCCTCAGATCCTGTATGGACAATTAAATTAGCTGTTCCATTCCTCCGCTTAAAGACCGTTGCCGACAGAAGCTTTAGCTCTACAGGTCCTAGACCTGTGGAATTCGCTTCCACAATTCTTACATAACAACTGCTCTCCTGCTACTGACTATGGCTTATCTTTTTTAGCAGTCCTTAGCTGCTACTTCCATGCTACTCACTACCACAACTGCTCTCCTGACTCTGCTATGCTTCCCACTTCCTCTTTGTTATGTGAGATGAAGTCTGTTGGCTACTGAATGTGTAACGAAAGTCGGTTAGGCTTTGAGTGCCCTATACAAAACTCTCCTGTGGAACACCCACATAATCTTTATTGCTTTGTGGGGTTACAGATGGAGACACATTAGTGATAGCCACTAAAGCTCGTCTGCCGTTATATAATGATAAATATAATTTATTTGTGTAGCGCCCTAAGAGAAATTATTCACTATTCGGCTCGACTTGTGCTACGGGGCTCGAGCCGACGATTTCGGTCATCAAATACATTCACCATAACCTTGGTCGAGGCGAGCGCCTTGACCACTGGGCCAAACCAGCTCGGCAGATGGTGCTGTTAAATCAGATGCTGTGTACTTTACTTTTACTTTTACCACATTTTGCTGCTTGATATCAAGTCCTGCGACTTGTGCTCACCTTCAACACATTGCGCCCCAATTGTAGCCCGTTAGGTGCACGATGCACGAACTTCACAACCCAGGTTATGAGTTTGAGTCATGCAGCAGTCAATTATTTATGGCCCATTGCAATCGGGAGTTTGAGCTTGCTCTGTCACTGTATATATGAAGCTGTTGAATCGGCCGACTTTTACTATATGGTGCCAGATCGTTGTTGTTGAGAGTCCATTAATATGAATAACTAGATTGCGTGTAAGTCATCTGCATCTTTATAATGATAGTAATAATAATAATAAGTATACACTTGATAAGCACCCTCAGAGAACTCAGTCTCTTTCTAGGCGCTTTAAATTTGCTGCAAAGGAAACACGATCGAATGGTGAGTGGTAGCATGCTCAATAAACAACAGGATTAACATGGTTAGGGGTGACATGCACAGGGTCAGCATGCAAGTGTGGTTAGTGGCAACATGCAATAGTGTCAGCAAGCATCAGCACATTAAGGACGAATCACGTGTATCCACTAAACGCTGTCATAAATAGATGCGTTTTTTAATTTCTTTTTTAAATGTGGTCAAGTCTGGGGATGTTGTGACGGAAGTTGAGAGTGAGTTCCAGGCTTTGGGAGCATACGAACTAATTTCACGGTCTCCAAAGGATTTGAGGTTTGTACGAGGTGTATGTAAACATTCAGATTCCAAAAAAAACGGTGGTACGATGCCTAGCCTGGTGGGGGAGGGATCTGATAGGTGGGCTGGATATATATATATATATATATATATATATATATATATATATATATATAGAGAGAGAGAGAGAGAGAGAGAGAGAGAGAGAGATAGAGAGAGAGAGAGAGTGTGTGTGTGTGTGTGTGTGTGTGTGTGTGTGTGTGTGTGTGTGTGTGTGTGTGTGTGTGTGTGTGTGTGTGTGTGTGTGTGTGTGTGTGTGTGTGTGTGTGTGTGTGTGTGTGTGTGTGTGTGTGTGTGTGTGTGTGTGTGTGTGTATGAGTGTGTGTGAGTGTGTGTGTGTGTGTGTGTGTGTGTGTGTGTGCGGTTATGCATATGTATTAATCTACATATCCATGGGTATTTATCCACCCTGATAAAAGGCATATTCCTAAGGCTGCAGCAGCTAAGAGCAGTGTATTTGATCAGGAAGTCATCGTGTAGTCAAGGAAATCATCTCCATAGTAGAGTGCCACCATCGAGATAGCTCTAAGAGCACCACATTAGCAGATATGTATAAAACCGACCAATTAGGGTATGCTATTTTTAAAATCCATATGTTTTAAGGAGTGTGATTGCATAGGGCATAACTGAGCTTTTTCACATGTGAGAGTGCATGGATTCTTGCGATATGCCTCTCATCATCAATCCTGCATCTTGCCATCTCGGCAGTAGCTAGAGCTGTTATATTAGAGTGTTGTGGGTGTTATGTTATTGTGTTATTGATGTTGTAGCTGTTATGTTAGAGTGTTGCAGTTGCCACCTTGTTACACTACTTCTTGACGACCTGCACTGGCTTCCTACCAAGCAGTGTGTCCATTTAAATGGTTTTCCTATTCACTTTCAGATCCCTTCATTCTTTTGCTCCAGTCCACCTACCAGAACTACTCCCCAATCAGGCCATGCAATCTGCTCTTCTGACTCAATTCGTGTAGCTGTGCCTCTAACCCACCTTCGTTTTGAGACCATGCAAACGCTCCCAAAGCTTGGAACTCACTCCTGACTGAAGTCACGACATCCCCTACCTTAACGACATTTAAAATGAATGCACCTTTGCCTCACAGCAATTGCTGGGCCCATGTGAATTGTCCTGTGTGTGCGTATTCATTCTGAGACTGCATGGTATCGCTAGCCATATTGACCTACTTTCTTTATAGCAGGATGAAGCTCTATACGTGTATTATTATTATTATGATCAACGTAATCATGCTGCTCTGTCTATAAGATCTAGCTCGGACATTTGTAGCTTGCTTACTGTCACTTTGAGCTATATAATGATTACTGCCACTCTCTCTCTCTCTCTCTCTCTCTCTCTCTCTCTCTCTCTCTCTCTCTCTCTCTCTCTCTCTCTCTCTCTCTCCTCTATCTCATCTCATCTCTATCTATCTCCCTCTCTCTGTGTCCATACTCTATGGGAGTGAGTCTTTGTGATTTGTTCTCTGTATGCTTGTACCTGCTTACATTGTGCCTGCTGCTTGTGGATGTTACCATCAATCATTTGGTATTGCTTTCTGTACTGAATCAGTAAAGTGCCTAGAAAGAGATTCAGTTATCTGAGGGTGCTATACAAATGTATTATTATCATTATTAATATTATACTCCAGCTCTGAAAGCTGTCGCCTGCTTGCTTACTGTCCAGTATCTCTATTGAGGTACTATGATGCTCATAGCCTGCCGAGATTACGCTCGCATTGCTGCCGCCTTGCAGTGCCAAAGAAATCAAGCCCGGCGGCAAGGGCGTCGGGAAGAAGGTGAAGAAAGTTGTGCGGCCAATCAATGGCAGCATCATCACTCGGACTGTGCATGCACCTCCATCTGCAGCCGTTAAGGTGGTGTCGCGTTCGACGGTTTCACCTTCGTCCCGAGCATCTCCTCCGACCTCCTCCCATCTGGTAGCCGAGAATCGGCTTGCAGCAACAGCAGCGGTGGCGGCAAAATCTGCCGCTGGGAGCAGTGGCAATGGACATTCGTCTCGTCACCAGGCGGCTGCCTCCAGTGCTGCTGCTTCGCCATTGAACTCGTTGCCGGCTGCAAACAAGCCAAAGAATACGGAGCTCCAGGCTTTGCCGCTTAGGTAGTGCTCGCTTGCTGGCGCCGTGTGGGCGCCGATCTGGCTGTAAATGTCAGATGAGGGCATGTCAGGAGCGTGGCCCTCCGTGGTTAGGGGGCACCAATTGCTAGTCTTCCGCAAAGGGAGGTTGCCGAATATCTGCTTGTTCTCGATAAGTGACCGTTAACCTCCACACCCATAGGCAGAGCCTTAGCCAAGCTCTCAAGCTACCAGATAGCCTCCCACCACCGGTGTCCACTTGGCTGCAGCATGGAGGTCTGGAAAGCTTGCCACACGGAAGAACCTCGTGTCCCGTATGTTCACCTCGTTGATGGTGATAGTCCCTATCACTCAACTCATGTTGTAGCCATGTGGCGCTCAAGCACTCGTTAGAATGTGCTTGCACACGCGCGCACGCACACACACAATCGTGCAAGTGCATGCACCCACTCATGCCCTTCTCTTTATTTTCACTGTATATCGACCTATTTCGTTCTCTGTCCTTTCTCTTTCTGTGCATGTGTGCATCTCTCTCTCTCTCTCTCTCTCTCTCTCTCTCTCTCTCTCTCTCTCTCTCTCTCTCTCTCTCACACACTATATCCAAACCTGTCAAATGTTGTGTGCATCTCTCTCTCTCTCTCTCTCTCTCTCTCTCTCTCTCTCTCTCTCTCTCTCTCACACTATATCCAAGCCTGTCAAATGTTGTGTGCATCTCTCTCTCTCTCTCTCTCTCTCTCTCTCTCTCTCTCTCTCTCTCTCTCTCTCTCTCTCTCTCTCTCTCTCTCTCTCTCTCTCTCTCATCTCTCTCTCTCTCTCTCACACACACTATATCCAAACCTGTCAAATGTTGTGTGCATCATTACTTTCTCACTCGAGTAGTGAAATATGCTGCAAATCGGTTGATGCAATAGTGGGGCCAGGGCTAGATGAGCACTTGATAAGGGCTGTCTTGACTACTATTGTCCATGGCTTGGTGGCAATTAACTTATTGGTCAGAGGCAGCTGGAGTAACCTTGCGATTTGGAAATGTCTATCTGAAGTGCTTGCCGGCTAGAGCTTGACCCTAGGGTAGTTGTTGCCCCCCCCCCCTCAGTGGTGCATGGCATGAAGGGCAAATGCATGCCCAGCACTGGCTTTGCGAAAGACAGCTCCTGGCATAACAGTGTTCTGTTTGTGCTTTCTTTGTTTCTTTGTTCGGCCTCTGACCTCTTTGCGGTATGAGCTAAAACTTTTTTTTATCGTTGTGGGCCTGGCAAGTTGCTCAACTGTTTCTTTTCTACATCCTGATACCGATGTTACTAGGTCGCTCCTTGTAGTGTTTTGCTTCTGCTTTGGATTATATAGCAAACTAAGCTTAATTGGCAGATGCACGATATTTAAGTCAAGTAAGAACTTCCCGAGTGACAAAGTTACAATAGAATGCATGATTAAGATGCTCATCTTTGCCGTGAGAGTGCTGGAAATTCATCTGCCAACAAGGCCGAAGATGACGTCCGGCTGCATGTCTCGTCTTGCTCTATTACATGAGAGCACGTAAGTTGCCTTATTATAAAGCCAGTAAGAAGCCTCTTAGCTCAATGGTGAGAACGTTGGACTGGGAAAGCAAAGGTTTCGCATCGATGTGTTATAGCTGCAACATTTTTCCTGCATTTGTACCTCCATTGGCTATCCGGAGGTTTATTTTAAAAAAGCATTTGTAGCTGTATATCAGCCTTGTTGTCAGTTCAGAAGCGTTAGCATTTATTGAGAGAAGTCATCGGTTGTCAATTAAGAGGCCAGATGTGCTTTGATGCGTGACTCACATGTCGACGATTGGAGCAGCCCACAAATCCAGGCTTTGTGGTGTTGCTGCAGAGCTGCAAAAAAAGTGATGGTGGTAGAGTTAATAGAGTTTGAACTTCTAAATGTAGTTTACTCTGTTCCTATGTGTTCGTAATATTATTTTTAATGATTTGTGCTGGCTGTAAAGATGAGGTCGCAAGCAAAAGCTGTCATGTGCATCGTGGCAGATGCTGATTCTTACTTGTTCTTCGGAGCAATTAAAGATAAGTGTTGAGAAAATGCTAAGAAGATTGATGTGGCAATCAAATAAATATATTTGTTTATCATACTGTTCAAACGACAAGCATGTTAGCAATTGGATCAATGTCTAGTACCAAGAAGGAGATCGAGTTCCCTTTTGACGCTATACAAATATAGTATTATTATCATTCGATGTTTTAACGATTTCCACAAAATATAAACCATTGAAAGTAGACCGTGGCAAACTATGTATAATCCGCAAGTTAATCAAAATTAACGTATGTACAAATAGCAAGTTTGTCGATCGTGTGAGATTTTTGTTCCAACTCGTATTACCTTGGTGCATTGAGGTAGATGTTTAAAGCTTGTTGAGGTCCATGCTTTTGACTTCAGTTTCTTCTGCAGTAAAGCTTTGTGCCGTGTTAACTCCATAACTCCGCTAATACTGCGCAGATCAACGTGAAGTGTAAAATGCAAGTTCAGTTCCGTTTGTACACTACTGAAGTAGTGTATTTCTGGTTTTGGCTTTATACATTTTTTTACATGACATCAAACATCTTTGAACTTAATGTATGTAATCGTAGGCATACGTTAAGCAAAACTTGTGTACATCATTATCCTCAGAGTGGTATATAGTATAACTCCGTATAGTATAGCGATCCCTCTATAGGGCCCTCAGAGAATTAAATCTTTTCTGGGCACTTTACACATGCTTCAAATGACGAAGTCTAAACGGTGCCATAGGCTGGGTAATATGTTGTGTCTGTTCTTTTGGCAAATTGCTTGCTGCTACCTTAGCCTAGTCGACCTTTGCTGCTCTAGAGGTTGTAGCCACCGTGCTTTTGTGCATGCAATGTAGCTTGTTTGCAGCATGCTAGCAATGTTGTTCTCACATCGATGGAGGACTCGCGGATCTGCTGTAGACAACGTGTCATCCACGTGCTCGCTCTGCGACCGTACACCAAGGCTGAGCTCAAGGTGAAGCTGAATGCAGACGGTCTTAGTCCTGCTGACCATGGGGATCTCAACAGCTTGGTCACCTCCGTGGCCAGTGTCAATAGGGCGAAGCAGTTGATTCTGCTGAGTGGCTGTTACAAGGAGGTCGACGCGAATTGGAAGTTCTACACTGACACTGACAAGCAGATGATGCGAAGGTGACCTGACCGCCCGATCTGCGCCTCCCCTCATGCTTTCATCCGGGCATCGTCGGTGGCGGCGGGCAGCCTCGCTAGCAAAGCTTGCGCCTCGCATCCTCACCGAAGCTTCTTGGTGATGATGATGTCAGCGGTGTCGGTGTGACCGTCCTAGGCGGCTGGCCACGATGCTCGAAGGAGGCTCGAAAGTGGGGAGCAGCCGCGCAGCTGCGCAGCCCGCAGGAGCGCCGGCCGCAGCGAATGCCGAAAATCCGCTAAAGGTAGGCAGAAAGGCGTGCAGCTGCCGACAAGTCCGTCATCGTATTTGTAATTGCCGTAAGCGTCCTTAGTTACCCGGAGGAGCGACTGTCGATGGCATAGCTGAGTGGCTGCCGAGCTGGTTTGGTCTAGCGGTTAAGGTGCTCGCCCCGACCAAGGTCTGACTGAGGTTGTGGGCTCGAGCCCCGAGGCATATGTGAAGCGCCTGAATAGAGATTAAGTTCTCTTGGGGCGCTATATAAATGAATTTTATTTATTTAGCTGCTGTTGGTGCAGCAGTGATGCAGCAGACTCCTTTCGTTTGAATGAGAGTGCATCCATGCATGTGCCTCTCTATCTGCCGTCTGTACCTAGCCGTATTGTCACTTTGCCGTATGTAAGGTCTGGGCATGCTTGCCAGGGCAGTCGCTGTAGCGTTTGCCCTTTGACCTTTCTACCAGCCTGCATAGCCAGATGCCAGTCGGCTGCTAAGCTAGCTTCTGGTTGGGAGCTGAATTGATGCGGATGAATTCCCTGCCCGGAGTGTGCCCGGCCGGCCTTGGCTAGCTTAGCCGTTGTGGTGGCCAGGTTTGATTCCCACAGGGAAGGAATGACTAACTTTTCAAGGCAATTAAGCAATCTAGCAAAGTAAAAGTTTGAAGAAAGACAGCATCATCCGTCTGTAGGTATAACTTGGAAGTTTTAAGTTAGGTGGTTATTTGTATTTAATGCAGATTTGATTTTTGTAAGGATTGGCAATATAATTCTAGCTAATTAATTTAAATGAATTATATTATAAATTACAACTTGTTTTATCTGCAACAGTCTAGTGCGAGAGAGAGAGAGAGAGATTGCTTGCACGATTTAGTAGTAGAGTAAGTAAGTCACGGGAGGTGGATTCAACATATATTTTGGTGAGCCGTGATGGCACACTAGGTAAGGCGGTTGCTTTCACGACCTCGGTGCCGAGGTCGTGGGTTCGATTCCTGCGGTGGGCGA
Organism: Cristatella mucedo; assembly: GCA_009760855.2. Lineage (NCBI taxonomy): Eukaryota > Metazoa > Bryozoa > Phylactolaemata > Cristatellidae > Cristatella > Cristatella mucedo. The sequence goes on from WPIO01000011.1 coordinate 2,192,093, forward strand.
CTCTTTATCGCCACTGCAAGCGGTGGTGATAGCCATAAAGGCGCTATACAAAAAGAGGCTGTTTAATCAGCTATGATTTATTATTATTATTATCTAAATTTATGGAGCAGCAGGAGAGCCTTGGCAGCTGTTACACCGCTTGCAGTAAAGGATTGCCTAGTTCAAGACTCAAACCCACAAACAGGGTGGTGAAGTGAAAGCACCTTTTGTAATTCATTTACTTCTGTGCTTAGACCTAGAGGTGGTGAACAGCTCGGTCAGCAGCATGTGTATGTGACACAGTTTAACTTTACTTGTTGGATGCTATAAAAAGATCAATTTTGTCTTCGATGAATAATTATACCGATGCAATTTTGAAAACTGGCATTCGGGGCCAGCAGTAGGATCTAATTCCCTAAGTTCAGTCTAGCCAACCACACGGCCCGATGAAGACATACGATGTGGTTTGCAACTTCCTATTGCATTTGGCTGGCGAGGCTTTGGTCTTAGAATGTATATGCTGGAACAAAAACCGTGTGCTCCCTGGAAATCAACGTGAATCTCAAACACTGCAGTGTTTAGCCAAATTAGAGCAAAAAATACTACCACCAGATACTATTTAATGTGATGAAGCAATACATGTCGCATATTGTGCATGCTGTCACCTTGGTTAGCCAACGAGGTGTGAAAAAAAACTTGTGACTACTTGTTTGGAGGTTTTTGGCAGTTTCGGAAATAGTTTCGGTTTTAGAAAGATCGCATCGGTTGCACGATCAGAACGTGTCAACGTAAAAGCTTTGGCAAATACTGAGTAACCCCATCTCGAAGAATAAATCACAACGACTGTATCGCTTTTCAGAATGGTGATGATTTGAGACATCTCTTTTCGCACATGCTCGGACAGTGGCCAGAACTGTCTGGAAACTATGCACACAAAAGCTTCCAGTGAAATTTTGAGAAGGTCGTTCAATGTAGTGCATGCATTTGGCAAACCGATTAAAGATCAAGGAAATAATTTAAAGGAATCTTTTACTTTGTTTATCAGAAAATTCTATTGGGTGGTTTATCTTTCTACTTCATCTTCTATTTCTTGCATCGTTTCTACCCATGCCAGGCTTATGGTTGTGCATGTCAAAAATAGCATGCTTAGAACCCTGGATAATTGTTGAAAATTATGTGGCAAGGTTGTGATACATTTTTAGGCCGGGGTAGTTGATCTATCCTGTAGATGTTACTTTGCAGTGCGTAGTTGGTGCTAAAGAATAACCTTCGAAAAGGGCAACAATGTTAGAAACCAGAAATAGCCCCAGATACTGCTAAAATATGGCCATTTTGTACTTGTTTGCCCCTGGAAAGAAAACCGGGCTCGTAAAATGCACGATGTTTTATTAATTTGTAAACTCGTGCAAATCATATTTTGGTGACATTTTGGTGGCCAGCTGTCCAAACAACAATGAAATATATCAGGCTATATCTTGATCCCCGGGTAGCAAAAAGTGTATGTGCCAGCATGGTTTTATTGGTAGGCAGATTTGAGTCAGACAGGCATTCGTTGGGTGAATAGGAGTAAGGACTGGGAGCTCAAACCTCTGCCAGCATGGAATAGACGAATGGGTCTCGGCAAACTGTCCAAGGCTGAGTATAGATTCTTTATGGCTGTCCACTGCTGCTGTGCTATAAAGCGCCTAGGAAGAGATTGAATTATCTGTTGGGCGCTTTATTAAGTGCATTGTTATTATTATATTATTTATTATTTCGGTTCTGATTCGTGGTTGGTTGCCGGCTCTTGTGCTACTGCCGGAGCTACTTGATAATGGATAAGCTTGACCCCTTCTGAAGATCCCGAGCCCAAAAAGTCTGCTGAAAGGCTCGAGACGTATATAAAAAAGTTCTGGCATTACTGCACTAAGTTCTCGCAGGACACAAAGGTTTGGCTGTTGTAGCCGGATATGTATGGAGCTAGAAAAACAATATTAGTAATAGATCGTTTGTATTGAGCCATAAAAAATGACTTAATCCCTATCCATGTGCTTTACTACTTGCTGCAAGAGAATCAACGCCTTTTCACAAATGCATGAATCAGTTTGACTGATGTACTCTTATCTATGCAGACCCTGGTTTTAGCAATGTTCATTAGCTGGACTCAGGCCCACTTCACAGTGGAGGAAATGTGCTTATCTAAGGCCAAGTCGTTTTGGAATAGTACGCCTAGATTATGGGGCCGTCTTAGTGCACTCAGTTGCCACTTTGCCTTCCCATTTACCTATTCGAGCAGTGTCGTATTGTTGAACATTTGACATTTTTTCGGTCATGCTCTGGTATTCATTCAATACCTTCCCCGCTTTGTGTGTGATCCTGTGCAGCCCGTGGCTACTGCGCATGTGGTCCATTTGAAGTAGAGTTGGTTTCGGCGTAGCTCGAGGCATATCAGCGTAATGCTGTTCTAAAATAGTGCTGCTCACTCCCTGATTCAGCCTATCGATTGGCAGTGCTTGTTCGACACTGTGGATCTCGTCGGCATTTGATCGACGTGGTAATTGAAAAGGTATTGGCATTCGCGAAATCGCCGCATCCTTTGAAAATTATTGTGACTAAATACGGACTAGATACTCTGGCCTCCATTTCAGTCTGCTTGTCTTTAATGACTATTTGGCCTAGTCAAACATTGGGCTTAGTTTCTGCCATTGGGGGTATTAACGTCGGAAGCTCCAACCACCCTAGCCACAACCATGAGGCAAGTAAGTCCGAGTTGGTTATAAAAGGCTTGGGCCATGCAAATGAAGCACGTCAATAATCAAACACTTGGCAGTTTGAGCTGACTTGATGCGGCTGCTAGGTTTGTATGCATGCCTTGAAAGAAGGAATATAATCGTGTCTGCCTCGAGCTTTGGCGCATCCAAAATCGATCCCACATCTCGGCTTGCTCATCGCGATGTGTTATAGAGGTTGCCTTCAATTCACGATCATTCCAATAGCTCTGGAGGCATCAACAAGCGTCCACGCTTTTCTCCCGACCAACAGCCCGGTGAGTAGCCGAACTTTGCCATGCACTTTGCACGTGCCTGAACTTTGAACTGTGAATGTACACCGTGGACTTGGCTGAACTTTGCTGTGCACTGCTTGCATGGCGAGCCATAGCGAGCGGGCGACAATGCACTCCACGTGGTGCAGGCGCTGCAGCTCCTGCTCTGGGCTGCACTCTCCTGCTTTGCCCTCACCTTCTCCGTCGGCAGCGGTGGTTATTTTCCTTGGTTTTTCAATGGTATTCTGTCTGCTGAAATGTTACTGGTTGTATGAAGCCGCAGCTTACCGGTAGCTGTGCTCTCGCATTCACAGCCCAGCGGCATCCCGAATGGAAGAGCCACACTGTCAAGTCCTCTGATAGCTACACTACCGATGACTATGTGAGGTACGGTATCGAGTGCCTGGTTGCCTTCGTAATTTGAACATATGAATTTTGCCTTATTGCAATACTCTGCCTCTCCATGTATCCTTGCCAGAGCAGCTACACTCCACACGTGACTCTTGCAAAGATAATAATAATAATTACAGTAATGATGCATTTGATGTAGCGTCCTCAGAGAACTCAATCTTTTTCTAGGCACTTTACATTTGCTGCAAAGTAAGCACGATCGAATGGTTAGTGGTAGCATGCTCAAAAAAGCAACAAGAATAACATGGTTAGGAGGTGATATGCACAGGGTAAGCATGCAAGTTCGGTTAGTGGCAAAATGCACAGTGTCAGTAGGTATAAGCTCATAAAGGACGAATTACAGGGATCTACTAAATGCTGTGATAAATAGATGCGTTTTTAGTTTCTTTTTAAATGTGGACAAGTCAAGAGATGTCGTGAAGATTACCATGCCGATGATTGGCCTAGGCTGGAGCCTACCGAGAGCTTGTGTTGGTTGGCGCCTAAGGATCAGCTCTCAGGGAGTGCGAATTTATTGGACCATTGTAACTAGCTCCCTTCCCGATCAGAGCTCTCAACCATCAGACGTAAACGATCGTACCGTGTGCCCAAAGACTTGCTTTGTAATGAGCCGTGTTGTCATTGATGGAAAGAAACCAGCAGCTCAGTGTACTGCTTGGCAGAGCTACACAAGAAATCGTATCGTGGGTCGGTTCTGGCTCCCGTCAAAAGCCCAAGATGTCTCGCTGGGTTCACATTGCATGTTATGTATAACTTTATTGGTTTGTCACTGCGACAGTAGCACGCGATGGGTTAAGGTCTCTGATCTCGTGAATGCCAGGGCTTTCACGGCAACTCTCCCCCCCACTACCTACTTCTCTCTACATCCTAACCCTTTTTTATTGCCAAGCCTGACTTTTGTAGCGTTGTATCATTCAGGGTAAGAGCCTGCTGCAGTGGTGCTTCTCGGATAACTTTTTCTCCGAGCACCTATTTTGTTCGGTTCGTTGTAATATTGCTGCAGAAGAGCTGTTATTAACTTTTGTGAAGTAGGTACTCTGCCAAGAAGGCACTTTATGTAAGTGACAGCAGTGTCTGCCTTTACACAAGCTTCGTCGTCGTCTGCCCTTATCTTCAAAGGTATTGTTATGCGACATTAGTTGTAATTTATTAGAAGAACCAAGATTATTAGTAGTGAATAGCAATGATGATAATAAGCCATTTGTATAGCACCTCGAGAGAAATCTAAACTCTTTCTAGCCACTTTACGTTGGCTGGAAAGGAAGCAAGTCGATTGGTTAGTGATATGTGCTCAGCGTCTGCATGCATATGTCAGTGCAAAGGTCAGTTAAGATAGACGGAAGAAAATCGGCATGAAACAGGTGGATTATTGCAGAAGAATTGTGCATATTTAATTCTGATAATTTTGTTTTTCAGCCGCTATACACGACTTTCAGAACCAGGGCTGAGGCAGAAGTACAGAGAGGACTTCGATCTAGAGTACGAGGAGTACATACGGTTGCATAAAGCTCTGGAAAAGGTTTCGCGAAAGTTTGCAGAGCTTGCCGACAGATTGTATCAGACTCCTGGAGGCTCCCCAGAGTATTCTGTGAGTAATTAAGCAATTTTCTCTTGCATAGTGCATGTGCTAGTACTTATTGCTCACGTCTCAGTTTAGCACGGTGTGTGGATAGGCCAGCGCACTCTCTCGCGAGTGGTGCTATCTATGCTACAGCTTTGCTTTTCTTTGGTGGTCAGTGCTTGCAAGGTGGGGGTCGTTTTTACTCAGCAATGGGACTGCCAGTTCTCTGTCCTCCCGTCGAGCCAAGCTGACAGACCCGACAACCCAAGATAAGCTCCACCTTGGTCTTTGGTTTGCTGATGTGTAGCAAACGTGCACTGTTCCACCCAATCGTTTAATTTTGCCTTCAGATCTGCTCCCGCTTGAGCTGCCCCTGTGCTTTTATCATCCAGGCTGCCCTCGCCTTCGGTCTGTACTACTTTCACATTTGGAAGTGTCCGCTTTGTTCAATCTGTGTCCACACAAACTGAAGCTTCAGTCTTTATCTAGCTCTATCCATGACATTTTCACAGTCATCTTCGTTTCTCTCATGTCCACAGCCCTATTCAGGACATGGTAGCTTCACTCACTCCTTCCAAGATCTATTATCTCGCACCAGCTGGTCGAAAATTTGAATCGCTTTTCGGTTACCACTTGACCAAATTGACGTAGGCTCAACTGCTATATTTCATGTGTCAAGAGGACGTCAACTTCGGGTAGTCCTAAGTACGTGACTTGGCCAGATGTTCTCAGCCTTGAGGCATCTTGACCTAGATTCCTGGGAGTAGGCTTTGCTTCAGCACACGCCTGTTACAAGCTTGCTGCCTATAGCCTAAACTGTGCCCTACGGCAGCTGCGCCGATTTGTGTGGGGTTCTTTGACGATGTCCAAGTCACCTAGTCTTTGTCGGTGGCTGCATACTAGTGGCGATTGCCGAGCAGACTGATCCAGAGCAAACTCGATGCTACGGCTCAATTCTCCTTGCTGTAGCGATGCCACTTGTATCTGTTGGCTTGTCGTTGTCGTCGTTGCAGTCGCTCTCTTATGCTTAGGCTCGTGCTCTGGCTGTGCTGCTGCTGGTACAAATGAGCTGTATTTTATATTATATATACATTTATATATTTGTATTATTGTATGCTGTCATTGCTCATCTCTCTACAGGCAATTGAGAAGGAGATCAGACGTGAGTACCGGTCAGTCAAAGCGGACTCCAGGTACAGTGAGCAAAAGCGCCGAATGGAGTATCTTCATGGCAAGCTCTCCCATATTAAGGAGCTGGTCGTCGATTATGACAGCCGAATGGCTTCTTTACCTGAAGCCGGTGGTGGTTCCGGAGGAGGAGGCTCGTGACTTTGGCGGCTGGTTTGCCTTGCCGTCTTCATTCAAAAATCGGAGCCTGCAGGCTGCTCTTGCTTCCAGTTAAGGCCCCTCACCTCCATTCTGCTTCCTCCTGCCGCTGCCCCCCCCCTGTTGACTTCGCCTGCGCCATTACCTTTGTTTGCCTACCTATTTTTATCCCTTCCCCCCACCCAACCTTCTGAAGGCAACCCCTCATGGGCGGCTGATTCAGATGCAGTTGTGGTCCTTCTGCCATCTCGGATCCGTGCTGCCGTGGTGACTTGCTGAGGAGCGGCGGTGCTGCGAGTCGTGTGCCAGCTGAAACCACACCCACCTGTACGACTTACCCAGTGCTCTGCTGCAGTGCAACCGTGATGCTGGACGTGCCGTTGGACGAAGTCCTTTTGCGAAGGTCATCCTTGCGGTGCATTGGCAACGTGGTCCCCGGGTCCCCAGGTGGCACACACATCGGGCAGCCTCAGAGGGCTTACAGGGCCTGCTCAATTGGATGCCAACCAGTTCTTATGCCTCAGGTTCTAGTGGCTTATTTATTGGACAAATCGATGGTTTGTGCGTCGAGGAGTGGACGTCTGCCGTCTTCTGACAGTCTTTTCAAGCAAGGACAATGCTGCTTGTGCTTCTTTGCATCGTAGGCAACCCGACATGTTTGTTATACGGTGACCTGTTATGTTTGCATTCGTTGGCCGAGTTGGGAAAGAATCGCTGAGCCTGCTGCTGCTATAATGATGACATGATTTGGTTAAGTATCACAGGCTGGTGCAGGATGAAAAGGCCACGACATTTTTGTTGCCTTATAAAAAAAATGGGCTGAACGAGCAACCGTGTTCGGCTTGGAAGCAGAGCTCGGTTGGCCTCAGCCGTGCTGGCTGTATTCGCTGGTTGTGAGGAGCCGCCTGCTGCTTGACTTCGGCTCAGTGGTTGCTTTTCGTAAGATCAGGTCCGTAGAGTTGGTCGACCATAAGCAGCCGCTCTGGCCATAACGATGACCCGATGTGATCCGATTCTGTCGTCAGCTTTGCTCACTTTGTTCAGCCCTAGCTTTGGCCATTCGAGGTCGTAATGCGAGGTGTACTCGGTACATCCCTGCGGTGTAAGGTATTTCTTTAGTTTACTGTTAACTTTGGGTTGTAACTAGTTGTAGCCAATTATCCGGTGTTGGAGCCTCAGCCCCTCAATTAGAATTGAGAAATGTGCTGCTATTTAATCTAACTTTAAGCTGATTGTTATATTGTTATATTTAATCTAACTTTAAGCTGATTTTATTTAAGCTGATTGTTTTTACTTTGACGCACAGGCAGCATTAAATATTTTACTGGCTCATCACATGAGGCTATTGCAGGTAAACAGAAAATAAGGCGAATCCTTGAAAGGCGACTAACACAATAGCTAGGGCCTCAGGTTAAACCCCCAGAATAAGTGAATGCATTCGACTTGAGGAAGCAAGCTGGTGTTAGTTTTCTTCTCATTGAAGAAATGCTGGTTATGCTGTTTGGAACCCGTCCTCTCCTTTACACGACAAATCGTGGCTTGTCTTTCTTCGGCATTCCTAAATCCTTGTAGTAAATACATTTATATAGCTCCCGAGACATTCACTAGCTTTCCGTGAGCTAAACACGGGCTGAAAAGGAAGTATGTCACTTGGTTATTAATAGCCTGCACGGTGTCGGCAGGCGTAAGCACATAAACTGTGATTCACATGGATGAGGCAGATGCTTTGATCAGCAGGTGGGTTTCTAGCTTCATTTTTATTGTAAAGCCTTGTGGTTTTGTGCTGGTATTCAGGAGTGAGTTCCAGGCTCTTGGGGCATGCGAATGGAAGGCACAGCCTTCAGAGGAGATAATACAATAATAATAATAATAATAATAATAATGCACTTGATAAAGCGCCCTCAGAGAACTCAATCTCTTCCTTGGCGCTTTACATTTGCTGCAAAGGGAATAATACTACTACTACATTTGATAAAGCTTCCTCGGAGAGTTCAATCTCATTCTAGGTGCTTTACAATTGCTGATGAGGGTGATTATAGGCACAGTCAAACGACTTGAGTGAATATCGCGCTGGTGGTACGATGTAAAGCATGAGTATGAAGTATTTCTGATAGGTATTTCGGAGTAGAGAATGAAGAGACCTAAAATTCAGTGGCAGATCTTTGAAGTCGCGGCCTGTGTAGATCAATCGTCTATAAGAACAGAAAATATGGCTCCAATTTGCAGAACCAGAATTACGCCGCTCTGCATGCCTCTCTATTTTAACTTGCCTGAACGTCTCCACAGGAAACGTAGCCTCTGAGTGTTCGAGACGTGTGACGGCACCCGTTCTTTTAAGTCAGGCAGCCGATCAGTGGAAGTCTACTAGTTCCCTGGGCGATACAAATGGGCTGAAGAAGAGGGTTGTGGTTTCGTTTAATTGACGGTACTGCCCTTGATCAGAGTGGGCTGTGACATTCGTTGTGGTATGCGGTTGGGATGTGCTATTAGTGTGATTGTTGCGACAAGGGCAGTCGCACGCACTCCACTCCGGTGGGCGAGGAGTCACGCTTCCCTCTGCTCGTGGGGAGTGAAATAAACCGGCGCTGTGAGTCGTCAGCTGGCGTCCTGTGTAGATAAACAATGCTCTCCCAACTAGCACTACACGGAAGCTGTCAGAACGCCGAAGCTGGCTCACAAGAACGTGTATTTTCGCTAGCGCCTATAGATGACTATAATCGAATCATGCACACGCAGAGAAACACAGACCACACTGTGCTGTGCACGAACTAAACTACAAGCTATTTCTTGGGGTGTAGTCAATGGCAGTGCTAGCCCAAGTCGCACCGTACGACGGCAAAGCAGACTTCGTCGAGTGGGTACGCCAACCGGATGCCGCAGCCAAGCTGCTCAAGGTAAAAGGTGATGATGACCTCGCCGGACTAAGGCCCTCGTACTTGACTGGTGGAGCTTTTGCAGTCTACGAAGGGCCGCCGGACGGAGACAAAAGTGATATGAGGTAGATGAAACGCGTGCACAGCACCGCGTTTGAGTGCTTCCTCGCGTGCGATGAGTTTTCGAGCAGAAGACTTCGCGAGGGCGAGACGCCGGGCGTCTACTTGGCCGACCTGGTTCGCTCGCTGTCTAATGTCTTCGCTACCCTGACAAGAGCAGGGCTACCGGCGTACCCCTCCAGAGTCTTTGCTGAAATGTGTCGGGCCTACCCGATGTTGTAAACTGTGGAACTCGCTCCCACAATTCTTACGAAACGACAACTCTCCTGCTGCCGACTATGGCTCTTAATTTTCAGCGGTCCTGAACTGCTACTTCCATGCTACGCACTACCTCAACTGCTCTCTTGACTGCTATGCTTCTCACTTTCTCTTTGCTGTGTGAGATGAAGTCTGTTGGTTTTGTTGCCTGAGATGAAGTCTGTTGGCTACCGAATGCCGCTTAGGCAGTGGGTGTGCTACTCAAAACTCTCCTGTGTAACACCCACATAGTCTTCATTGCTTTGTGGAGTTACAGTGACAGCTGCCAGCAGCGTGATCGCTTATCAAAGCTGAGTTGCGGTTGAAATGTCGAAGAATTATGTTTTGCGAAGTAAGACATGTCTCAACGGTCGTTTTGAGGATCGACGTGCCCTGCTCGGAGGCCACGTGGTACAGTCAAGGCTGGATTCTCAAAGGCGGTCGCCAACCGGCCTTTTTAAAGCAGGCCGCAAAAGTCACTTGGCTTGATCTGCGGCGATCCGAATCACTTAGCTGCGGCGTGTGCCAAAATGTTCGGCGATCGGAGCTATCAAAAACAAATAAGGGGAACCGTCAACACCTGCGCCAGTGTGTTCCTCTTAACTTTGGCGTGGCTACCCTCCATTGGCTGATGTCGAATGGCAAGCCCACAGCCGCACTCGTTGACAATGGCTGTTCTCGAACGGTGATGGCAGCAGTGCTGGCTTCCTCGCGTGAATTGCAGACGGCGAGGGAGGGTATCTTGACGTTTAACGGTGACCGGGCTCTGTCTACCTCAATATGTAAGGTCAGTTTGCTAATTATAGGAGTACCACTGGAGGTTAATGGTTTGGTGACCAATATAATTGCTGGCTGGGACATGATCCTTGGGATGGATGTCAGAAGAACACTAGGTGGCGTCAGCGTTGGACAAGGTGAAGGCCAAGTTAACTTCGGTAACGAGGCGCGAGCGGCCAGAGGCATCCGTGGTGAAAGAAACGGTGTAACGTCGCCTTCGCGCTGCCCGTACACCGATGTCTAGCTCGTTGCCAGGGTCGGAGGCTCGAGCGAACTTAAAGTCTCCGACCAAGACTTCACTGCCGCGATTTCTCGATGAGGCATGGCAGGTGCGATGGAACTGGTAAGAGGGTGTACAGGCACCTTGGCTGCAGAACTGTGTGCCCACTTATCGCATTCCAGCTGAGGTAGAAGCAGAATGTGAACCGGAAGTGGAGGACTGGATAAGGTGCGGTTGGCTTACACCATTTTACGGGGATTGAGCCGGCTGATTCCCTTGATGGCGCTGGTCCAAAGTAGCAAAGGGAAGGTGAGGCTCGTTCTCGAATATCGCGAGCTCAACCAGTTCGTGTCGAGCCACACGGCTGAAGGGGAGTGTGCAGTGATAAAATAAATTCGCACGCGGCGACGAATAGGACGCAACGTTAGCGTCGTAAACCTGTGTAAGGCCTATTTGCCGATTCGCATAGACACGTCATTGTGGAAGTACCAGGTGGTTGAGTTTCATGGCCGTCGGTACTGCCTGACTCGCCTGGATTTCCGCCTTAACGTTGCACCGAAGATAATGACTGCTGTACTAAATAAAGTGTTGTCCATGGATGAACGTGTCAGATCAGGCACTGATTCGTATGTCAACGATATTTTGGCGAACACTTATATCGTCTAAAACAACCACGTGATCGAGCTGCTCCGTGAAGACGGACTTGAAGTAAAACCACCCGAGAAGTTAGAGGTGTTCGACTCAGAGGTCTCCGTGTTGACAGTAAACGCAGCGATCTCGAATGGCGCCGAGATAACTCCACTGGCTCTGTACAGCCAGTGATGATTGTAGTTTTGTTCGCACAGCAGAGAGCCAGCCGATGCCCAACACCGATAGTTTGTTACCAACGCACGGAGCCGAAGAGTGCACGGACTCCCTCCCAGATTGGCGTTCCCTCCTCCCCACTCCTTCCCAACCACAACTCATCCGGTGAGTTGGTGGGAGGACAAAGCCAGCCTCTGTCCATGCCACATCACAGGCGGACCACAGCTGTGCATCGGCCCCTCTCGGTGGTGCTTCTAACAGCTCACCTGTGGCTTATCAGAGGAGCCTGCATACAATACATACATACATACGTACATACGAACTACAATGATGCGGCGAGAGTTATTTTCTTAGTGTGGGCAGCTCGTTGGTCATTTCTCGGTCGCCGGCTGGCGGCGACCGCATGCAGTTACCTCAAAAGTATAGCCAGCGATCGGGACTGGGACAGCAAGATGCCGAGTCAAGTTATGGAAATTGATTACGACATCCATCTCCTGGTGTTAGCTGCTGATCCGGTCACTGGTGCTTGGCAGGTGCTCAGTGTCATCGGTAGAAAACTGTGGTTCGATGTGAGCAGCGTCGCCATTTGAACGTGTCTTGAGATCGACGGTAAAGTGGTTGAGGATGCCTCGTGGCTCCGAAATCCGAACGATACGTCGCTTATAAACACTCCGAGCTAGAAGCCGTCATCAATGGACTTAATGTGGCCTTTGTGTGGGGACTTCATAAAGTTCACCTTATTACTGATTCGACTACGGTCTTTGGTTGGCTGAAGTCATTGGTTGACGGGGATGAACCAGTGAGGACACGCGGCATAGGAGAGATGATAATTCGACGACGAATGGGCCTACTCCGCAATTTTGTAACGGAGTGCAGTCAAGGTATATATAGTCTATACGGTGCCTAGTAAGATGTTAAATAAGACGCCAAGTAAGGTCGACGTGCAGACTGTAGTTTGGTTCGCCCATCAGAGAGCCAGCCGATGAACAACGCCAAAGGTTTATTGCACAAGGCACGGAGCAGCCAGACGCACGACTGCCTTCGCCTCCTTCTCACACTCTTCTCTCTTCTCATCGACCCCGGCTGTCCCTTGGCCGACCCCGATGGTGAATCCACCATCTGTTCACCAGCGGGTTATCAGCCTGTGTCAACGCCTCATTAGAAGCTGACCACAACTGTGCACAGGCCCCTCTCGGGGATTCTCCCACCAGCTGTTGAGGAAAGGAGCGGCACCAGCTCGCATGTAATCGAACTACACAGACCAGCTGACACGAGTACCGAAAAAGTGGTTGAAGTTCACGACTTGCTGTACTGATGCCGTCGCTCCTTAGGTCAGTCCTGCAGCTCCCGAGATCGACCTCAAGCAATTCCACAATCTTCACCACCTGGGCGACGACTGGATGTTATACAGTATTTGGCGAAGCTGTGTCACGCTAATGCGGACATTCGCAGAACCGACGTAGAACAGTTTTTTCATTCTTGTCAGCGTTTCAGATCAGTGGATCTGTCTCCGGTTTTGTGGCATTGAGGCGGTCTTAGTCGCTGAACACTGGTCACTACCGCGACGAGAAATATCTGACGCTGGTGGACTTCGCGCCCAGCAGATTTATGCTATGGAGGCACAGTCCTAGCAAAGAGGTTTATCTTCTCACGAGAGTGTAGGAACAAATCTTGTGAGAGAGAGAGGCCCACGTGCATAGCTCCTGCTGGGTAACAGCGCCTCATTCCGGTCACAGGCAGTTCGATGTCCTTGCGAACGCTGTGGCGTTGAGACTGTATACCGATGCGCTTACCTACCGGAGCGAAACGGCATAGTCGAACGCAAGCATCGAACTATACATGGCATGACGGTGCGCACCGGTAGAGGAGTGCTAGATATGGTGTACTGGTACAATTTGGCACCGACAGAGGGGATAAAGGGCTAATCGGCGCCTCACAGGCAATTATTCACACGTGAGTGGTGGTTCCCGATCCAGCCTAAGAGAGGCCAGCACTGCAGCGCTCAATCTCCCATCAACTACACGGCGGGCCAAAGGGTTTTTGTCCCACCCGGTGCGCGGTGTACGACGTAGTGGCCGGAAAGGACCGTATCCTCGGGGATTCACGGCCTCGGCGAAGGGGTCAACTGAATCCGAATACATGTTGCGGACGTCAGGCCAGTACCGGACGCCGAGCGTGTAACACCTGCTCAGCCGCCAATGTCCTCCCCGATACGAGGCGACGACGATCAGTGCGGCGGGCAGAGTAAATTAGGTAGCCTCCAGCTTCGCATACGGTTGGAACTGCAGCACCCACGTCGGTTCTCCGACTACGTCACGGACTAATTTATGGATCAAAGGGGCAGTTAGTTTTGTTTAATTGATGACACAGCCCATGGTCGTTGTACGACTGGGCTGTGGCACTCGATGCGGTATGCTGCCTGGATGTGCTGTTAATAATTGTGGCAATAAGGTGGTCGAACCTACTTCAGTGGGCGAGAGAGGCGAAGAGCGTCGTACCCCCCCCCCTGCTCCGTGAGGAGTGAAATGAACTGGTGGTGTGAGTCGTCGGATGACATTCTGTGCTGTGCGTGCGCGAACCAAACTACAGGGGTGAGAGCTAAAAGGTTTTCGGCCAACGTGTAAGCACCGCATGAGCATCTGCAGCCGCTCGACTGCAGCAGCTCGGTCAGCCCCCTTTAGCCCATCGTATGGAAAGGGCTGGGGCCTGAGTACCCTCTGCCCTCAACCTCTGCCGTCCAGCATCCGTTTATAGACAGCCTCGAGCAATGCACCACACCCTTTTAAAAAGAAGCTGTTCGCGCGATTTAGAGAGAGAGAGAGAGCGGGAGAGAAGAAGAAGAAGAGAGAGATAACTACTTACCGAAGGCGGGCTGCCCTGAACTTCCATGAATGTCTGAGTCGTGGTGTTGTGTGCGCCCGCTGCTTTTCTTTTCTCGTTTCTTTTTGCTTCTCGGTCGCTGATGTATGCTCCACCTGCGGCGGGTGGTTGAGCTATTGACTCAGTGCAGCCTTTAACGTAAGCATGTGGCCCACCACAGAGGCACTCCCTCATCTGTGGTGAGTCAGCCCCCAGTTCGTATATGTACCCACTGGGGGAATTAATACGAGCGTCTCGTTCACCGCTCACGTTCGCCCGCTCGTGTTTTCGTGTCTCCTCGAGACTCTATTAGAACAGCCACCGCCGGAGACACTGTCACACAACAAGGGACAAATGGGCACTTTGCTTTAGGCAGGTCTATAGAAGTCTGCATGGCGGCGCTCATCTTTAGACTAGCCAGAAATAGAGTGAATTAAACTAATGTCGCGGGGTAACTGGGTCTCTCTAGGAGGGTAGCAGATGCAGGATGGTATTTCAGAAGGACCGATCGCATTTTATTGTATGGGATCCAATGAGCCTACCTGCTTACCTGTCTGATCTAATCTATCGCCAGGCTAAGCATTGTACCATCCGGTTTTCGCAACCTGTGGTTTCATTTAATTGATGGCACTGTCCCTGATCGTTGTACGAGTGGGCTCTGACACTCAATGTGGTAGGCGGTCGGGACGTGGTGATTGTTATGACAAGGGAGTCGGGGCACTCCGGTGGGCAAGAGGGGCGAAGAGAGTCGTGCTTCGCCCTGCTCTCTGTGAGTGGTGAATTAAACTGGTGGTATTACTCATCGGCTAGCGTCCTGTGCTGGTTGCGACGATAACTCAAACTATAAGCTATTTCGGCCGTAATGAAGAACGTAAAGTTCAGCCACATCGTCATTTAATTCGACAGCAGCGGAGACTTTTCCGGCTGAGTTGAAAAGTATGATCTGGTGGTAGAGATTCAAGGTATTGTCGTTACCGACCGCCACAAATTACTGCCGGTTTTTCTCAGAGCGGAGCGTTCGCCGTGTGCAAAAGCATCAATGGACAAGCGAAGAAAGACTATACTGCCTTGAAAGAGGCTCTTCTGACTGCATTTTTGGCGGATAAATTTGAAGCTCGTGAGAAGCTCACAAAACTGCGGCTCCAAGCTGGGGAATCAGTGGATGTATGAGCATCGATTTTGGCCCGGTTGGCCGGACTGGTGAGTGCGGCTGCGAAGGATGACTTGCTCAAATGAGCTTTCGTCACCGGGCTTCCAGAGGACATCCACGCTCATCTATGCGCAGCGTGTGCGTTCGACAAGATGGCTATTTCCGAGGTCGTTGAGAAGGCTCGAGCGCGTATGAGTTGTCAGAAGCCGAGCTACGCGGCGGCTGCTGACGCGCTAGGAGCTAGAGGCTCTCGCCCGACTCTACGAAAGCGTTTTGGTTTCGCCTGCAAAATGGACTGGCACATAAGTAGCGACTGCCGTTCGTTGCAAAGGCAGTGAAGGCTGTGTTTGGTATGGGGCGACAACTCGCACCTAGCAGCGGTATCGGTCCGAAGCGTCGCATCGATGCGAAGCCACACAACGAGTAAGGGAAGCCCATGTTATAGCGCCGGCACATTCCCCTCCCTGTCAACTCGACTACCAACAATAAAGGTTCTCAACGGTGGTCGTATTATGAAGGCATTCCTTGATACTGGCTGCTCTCGGTCGACTGTGACTAAATCAGCGGTACTGCTTGCCACCTCGGCGAAGTCTTATCCAGTTAACGAGCCTGTAATAACGTTTAATGGAGCAGTCGCTCCTTGCCGGTCGGCGTGTGCATTGCCGCATGACATGCTCTGTGCAGGGCATCGCAATAGGGCTGGACTACCTCGTATCTGAGATCGTACCGGGGTACGATATGCTCCTTGGCGTGGATGCCGTGCGGCAGCTGGAAGGCGTGGTGATAGGCCCTGACGGCGGTGTGGTAACCTTCAATGGGAGGGGCAATGCAATCGGAGAACTGTCGAGCGACGTCAGTGTTTACGATAGAGACTTTTCAGCGGTGTAACATGACGAGAAATAGGTCGTAAAGTGGCATTGGGCCAACGGCATGACTTCTCCCACCAAGTAAACCACGTTGGAGCTTACCGAGTTCCCGCCCACTTGCAGGCCGACTACGATAAGGAGATCCAAGAGTGGATCCTATGCGGCTGGCTTAAGCCTTACGAAGGGGAGTGTGAAGGCCTATTGCCGATAGTGGCAGTGTTCCTGAGTAATTAAGACAAAATGAAGCCCGTTGCACCACTCAGTGGCCTCAGGGGACAGTTACTGTCCCGGCGGAAGAAGTTAGCATTGAAATTGATGGAATCCGCCGCCACCTAGCGGATATTGGAGCAGTACTGACCGCCAACGAACTCCTCGACGCACACTTCGATGCTCGCCATCGTAGTACGGCCAGAGCCGAAGAGCCAGGCAGACAGCTACGGCCAAAATAAAAATAATAATAATAATAATGCACTTGATGAAGTGCCCCCTGAAGTACTCTATCTTTTTCTAGGCGCTTAACATTGCCTGCAAAGGGAAACACAATTGAACAGTGAATAATATCATGCTTAATAAACAACATGAATAACATGGTTAAGGGTGACATGCACAGGGTCAGCATGCAAATGTAGTTAGTGGCAGCATGCACAGTGTCAGCACGCATAAGCACATGAAGGACGAATCGCAGGGACCCACCAAATGCTGTCCTAAATAAGTGTGTTTTAAGTTCTTTTTAAATGTGGTCAAGTTAGGGGACGTACTGACGCAAGTCGGGAATGAGTTCCAGGCTTTGGGAGCATACTAGCTAAATGCACGGTCTCCAAAGGATTTGAGGTTTGTACGAGGTAGTGGTAGACTGTTGGATTCCGAAAAGCGGGCGGTAAGATGCTTGGCCTGATGGGGGAGTAGATCTGAAAGATAAGCTGGAGCCATAGAATGAAGTGACCTAAAAGTGAGCGACAAAACCTTGAAGTCGATCCGTTGCTTGATTGGTAGCCAGTCCAGGTCGGCGAGAAGTGGTGTGATGTGGAAGATGTGACCTGAGACCACCGGCGGGCTATGCGGATTATGCACTTACTGTTTAGCCTTTTCGTTGTCAAAGCAGTGGAGAAGAACAGCTGCTTGCTGCTCTGGCTACATCGCGGGTCGATATCCAGATCAGGCGGGCATGTGGTTTCATTTAATTGATGACACTGCCCCTGATTGTTGTACAAATGGGCTGTGACACTCGATGCGGTATGCAGTCGGGACGTGCTATTGGTGATTGTTATGACAAGGGAGTCGAAGCATTCCGGTGGGCGAGAGGGGCGAACACAGTCGTGCTTCGCCCTGCTGTGTGAGTGGTGAAATAAACTGGTGGCGTTGCTCTTCGGCTAGAGTTCTGTGCTGTTCACGACGATAACTCAAGCTATACAATCTCAATTTTTTCCTATACCTTGTGCAAGCCTCAAATCCTGTGAAGACCGTGCCTTTAGTTCGTATTCTCCCAGAGCCTGGAACTCACTTTCGACTTACGTCACGACGTCCCCTGACGACGATATTGAAAAATAAACTAAATCACAACTATTTACACAGCATTTATTGGGTCCCTGTGCTTCGTCCTTTACGTGCTTACACGCGATGTTACGATGTAAGCTGCCACTAATCATATTTGCATGCTGATCCTATACATGTCATCCTAATCAAGTTATTCTTGTTTTCATTGGGCATGCTAAAACTAACTATTCGACCGTGCTTCCTTTGCAACAAATCTAGATTGCCTAGAAACAGATTTCGTTCTCTGAGGGCTATATATACAACTTTTATTATTATTTTAGCGTCCGGATAGGGCGACACACGAGCGAGAGTCGATAGCAGGCAATGCCGGCAGCCACATGACTACAATGTCGTTGACTGACACGAACAGGCAGCTAGCCGAAGCAGATAGCGGCGCAGATGTGCTGGTCGAGCTGGAGTAGGAAAGTGAGCTATTAGCGCCGTGTCGGTGGGCCAGCACACGTAATAGTAACTGGAACATCAGCAGCTCGCACTGCAGTCACCTGAATTTTATTTAGCTTGCGTAGTTGTTACAATAGAATGGCTGTTAAATTAGATGAATGTTTTCATTTAATCGTCACTATCTCGGGTGTTCTCCTAAGGTTATCATTACAGATGGCCACACCGTATAAGCCTTGACCCCTGTGCATCGGCCGGTATTTTTGCCGGCTGAGCGGGCGTGGTCATCGGCTCCGCCTGCCTGACGTTCTGATGACAGTTGTGTTTGGCCGGCATGCCTAGTACGGAGCAAGCTGCCTGCGACACCGATTCAGATGACGACCTTCCAGCAGGCTGGGACGAGCGGGTGGCATTAGACGGTCGGGTATTCTATGCATGGTAGGACGGGTAGCCGGGCGCCGTGGCCGTTGCCGTTTTTTATCTGCTCGGTTTTCGCTGTAAGCCATAACTTTCTTTCGTTGGAGTTTTCAATCAGTAATCCTGTTCTGAAGTGTGCTTTCGCGCCTGCACGCCTATCAACGGACCGGCGTCCACATACCGCGTCCGGAACCGATCGGCTTAGAAGAGCACCGCGCCAGCCTGTCGTTCGACTCTTGCTGCTAGATATTTGAGCTTCATTTACGCACCGCGAATTTTGATTTTGCTAGAGTGATCAATTAGTCCTATGCGTAGCGTCTCTTTCTGAGCCGGACTTTCCGCCATCGAGAGGGAACACTCGCTCGCTCGGGCTTGTTGTTCTTGTGACCCTCCATTAACCATCTCGCCTTCACTGACTGCATGCCCGCGACGATGCATCACAGTCAGTACAGGTTAAGACTAAACTGAAAATTTGGACGAGTTCTTTGCTGGTTGTCACATTTTTCTAATAGTCTTTGGGGCTGAACAATTGGCGGTAAGCCTTACCGATGACTTGGTTGCTTCCGATAGTGGCTGGCGCGTGGCTTCAGCAGGCACGCCTTTCCTGATCATGGCTGACGGTCAGACACTTCCAGAACCTGACACTGTACGAGAATGAATTTTGTCTAGCTTGTTTCGGAGCGAGAAAAAGGAACGATGGCTCAGCAGGTGTGCCGGTGAAGCAACGTCGGTTAGAGCTAAGCGTCATGCTTTGAGTCTCAGTAGTTTTTCCGAGCCTCTTCATCTGGTCGCGCTTATCACCGAGTGAGCTGGCGTTAGCATCTTGCACTCGTGTGTGCTCCCGGCAGCCAATGGGCGAAGCAACTCTATGCCATATGTCGAGTTCGGCAAGATGCCTCGATGCTATCGTCTGTTTTGTGACAATTTTCGTGATATATTTGCCCAATTTCCATTCGACGTCCAGTTGAGTTGCTTGAATGATTGGCAAGGTTCGCCCTCCGTTTTAGTCACATGACTCGCACCACTCAATGGACCCATCCGACCACAGGAAAACGAAAGAAAGTCGCCGGAGGTATGGACTGCGGTCTAACGAACTAGCATGTAGGTATTGTTTTTAATGCCATCTTGCTATTGCAGAGAGCGAGAGTTATATGCGTGCTTGCTTTGCCCACAGAGCTTCCATATGGCTGGGAGCAGCAAATCGCCAAGGACGGCTATGCATACTATGTCGAGTAAGTAGTGATGAAAGCGTGCTCATGCAGTACTACTAGTGCATTGCAGTAGTTGCTCGGGTGAAGAATTTACCGCCGTGACTGATAATTGCGTTGGATTGCAGGATTTTGATGTGCAATGATTTCTTTTCATGGCCAGCAAGCACGTGAAGACCCAGCGATAAGAGCGCTGGTATCACGCATTGATCAGATTAGCTGTGGTGTCCTGATCTAAGCAAGTGTAAAAATTTGCAGTGTTATCTCATTGAAACCAGGCACATTTGACTGCAGGGTTGATGTTGTCATCTAGCAGGAATTGGACACCCAAGATTTCTTGCAGAGGCTATCGGAGATATGCTGGCCAAGCCAATTTCGAGTATTAGGGGTTTACAATTTCTGAATGAGACTAGGTTTTCTCATTATTTGTAAGTTGGTTTATTTTCATTCAATTTGAGGGAGCTTGTTGTCACTCAACTCATCAGCGAATTTCAGCATTGCAAGGTGCAGCGGAGTAACGAGAGTTTGAGATGCTAGAAGGAAGGTAAGGATCAAAGCACAAATACAGCTGTGTGTCTTCTGCATAAGAAAAGAAGTCTAGATTTTGTCCGGCGATTAAATCAGCAGGAAAGAGGGGGAGCGAGAGTATTATTTGTATGAAAAAGTGGAAACGTATCCCTAGGGCAAATCGTTGGCCGTTGACATCTACTCACAACTTTCCTACTTTGAGCAGCTGTTGAATCAGCTAGTTTTGTGGTAAAGCATTGTAGTGCAGTGTGCCTGTCATGCCTAAAAAGGTAATACAAATATAATGCATTCAGGCGCTTCGCATATGCCACCGGGCTCGAGGCCACGACCTCGGCCAGAGCTTGGTCGGGGCAAGCACCTTGAATGCTGGGTCAAGCTCAGTTCGACACTAGCCGAGATGACAGGCACTCCAGTAGAATCGAATAGTATCAAACGCTGGTCGAGCAAAAGATTCGGAAAGACAAGCTGAGAGACTCGTCACGTCTCGCACTCTCTCTGGTGCTCGTAAGGAAGACCGAACAGTTACATATTCCGGCAGTGGGTGTCTGTTTGTGCGTGTGGCGAATTACTCTCGTGCTTCTGCGAGTCATGGTCATGTCAGTCATAGTCATGGTCATGTCAGTCTTGGTCAGGCGTGACAGCATCTACAGGCCAAGGTCAGGGTTTATTGGCACGTGCTTGGCGCCCCTCGAATCGTCCCTGCCTGAACTCTCGCCTTTCACTCTCTTGAGTGGAGCACGCGACTCAAACTGGAGCTCATGGCAACCCAGAGGTGGGCGTGCACTTGCAGGCAATGAGCAGGCTTTTTATTTTTACCAGACTGCAGATACCTGAGTGACGCAAGAGATGCTCACACCCCAAGAAGTAGTGGTAGTGGCTAGGCACAGGGCTGTTGCACACGTATCTTTGTCTCTATGCGTGGATGCGACTTACGGCCCCGACTGTCTCTGCAGCAAGTGCGCTGTAGCTTGCTGCTCCTTCCTTATTTGCCTTTCTACAGGAGATCTAGGTTTTAAAAGGCCTTAGCTGATTTAACAGTCTCATTTGTATAGCGGCAGAAGAGCCTTGTCGGATATCACAAGCGCTTGCAGTTGGCAATAAATGATCGCCCAACTGTAGGATTTGAACCCACGACCTCAGTCGGAAGAGTGAGCACCTTACCTTCTGGGCTGCTGAGAGGAGACAGTGAGAGAGAGTGAGAGAGAGAGGAGACAGAAAGAGAGAGAGAGAGAGAGAGAGAGAGAGAGAGAGAGAGAGAGAGAGAGAGAGAGAGAGAGAGACAGACAGACAGAGAGACAGACAGACAGACAGAGACAGACAGACAGAGAGAAATAGCTGCCTTCTCAGCGTGCCATCGTAGCACCCGCCTCTGACTCGAGTCGTTTAGCTGTACCTCTAACCAACCCCGAACCTTTGGAAATCGAGTCTAAAACATCAACCTCGAACCGTCAGAGACCGAACGCTAAGTTCAGTTCAGGTGCTCGCAATGCCTAGAACTCACTTCTTGCTGGCTTCACATGTTTGTGAATTGACGATGTTTAAAAGGAAGCCAACAACCTAACCGTTTCTCTAACTAACTGTTTCGGGATCCGTTTTCTAAAGACATGTACCATTGCAGCAAATTCAATACCATACAGCAGAATAATTTTTGACAACCACTGTAATGTGAGGGTAGGTCATACTTGGCTGGTAGGCCATGCTTGGGTTCACTAACGACTAGCGTCACGAAGAATCTCTTGATTTGATGATCATGTAATGTAACTTAGTCTGTAACTCCACAAAGCCCATGTGATTGTTATATAATAATAATAATAATAATAATGCACTTGATAAAGCGCCCTCAGAGAACTCAATCTCTTTCTAGGCGCTTTACATTTGCTGCAAAGGGAAACGCGATTGAGTGGTGAATAATATCGTGCTTGATAAACAACATGAATAACATGGTTAGGGGTGACATGCACAGGGTCAGCATGCAAATGTGGTTAGTGGCAGCATGCACAGTGTCAGCACTCGCATAAGCACAATGTAGGAGAGTTTTATGTAGCGCACTCACAGCCTCTCAGCGGCTTTCGTTACGATACTCAAAAAGGAGCTGATTGAGCCCAGCTGTTCCACAAAGCCTTTGTTCTGTCCCAATGCACTGTACTTCTGTATGTTTGCGCACTATGAAACAATGCACGTTGTTACTAAGCACAACATCGACATGCTTTTGTATCACGTCTCAACAAGACTGTCTTTTCCGTGTGCTCCATTTTCCCGTGCACGAATGAGTCAGTGTTTCTAACCGGACGGGGTAGTGAGTTTTGTGTGGACTTTTACATGCTTGGCATGACGATTGTGTGCTTTTGCACGCTCGCTCAAGCAGGCTACCTTGCTTTTCATTAACTTTTTTGTCACTTCTTGTCTTGCAGCGAGTTGTAAAGCGCCTGCGTAACTATTAAGTTATCTTGGATGCTATGCACCTGACTTCTTAGTGTCATTGTAGTGGTGCTGGGGCCGGCCACCTCGTTCTGGCCTGCCTCTGACTGGATGATCTGCATCCCCCAACGAGATTCCAGTGGCTCTCTGCTGCAGCTGTGCACGCTTCTTGCGCGGAGTATTTTTGTGGTAGTTTAGCTTGTTAACTATGCACCGATGGTTGCATGACCCCTCGAAGGGCATTCGCCCAGCACGTATGGCTCGACCCGTGGCACATGTGAAGCGCCTGAACAGAGATTAAGTTCTCTTAGGGCTCTATGCAAATGAATTATGTATTTTTATGTTTAGTTAATTAAGGCAGTGTGTGTGTGTGTGTTTGTGTGTGTGTGAGGTGGTGTAAAGGTAAAAATCAAGGTGGTGTAGCAGAAGCTGCCTGCAGCTGTGGCCATTTTTGTTGAACACCGATGCGATATAATGCAGCAGGCAGCAATTGCGGCACTGCTGCCGCCGCCATTGCTGGCAGCAATGCCATCTTGCCTTGCTTTGATGTAGCCGAATAAATAACAAAAGCACAATGACCGATCCTCGGCTTGCCTTTGCCGTCGAAGACAAGGATCCTGACCGTTCCGGCTCGGCGACGGTGGCGTCCATTAGCGACATGAAGCAAAAGTACGATGCCTACACGGCGGCAGCCACCGTGCTCGCCGGCCGCGACCTGAGCGGCCGCTATGCCGTGGTCACGGGCGCCAACGGTGGGATCGGTGAGAAGGCATTGAGCAACGGTGGCAGGTCCACACGGACCGCAGCCTCTCGATGCCTACGCAGTGCAGCCGGAGGGGTTAGTTCACCACCCGCTTGCCCCCACCCCACCCGGGCCGGGCCAGTCTCGCCCGTGCGGCCAGCGTGAGGTGGAGCACGTGATGACGACACGCTGCAGGCTTCGAGACGGCTCGAGCTCTCGCCCTGCAAGGCTGTCACGTGGTTCTCGCGTGCCGAAACACTGCCGAAGCAAAGCTCGCCGTGGACAGGATCGTAGCCGAGCGATCGACAGCTCGTGCCGTGGCCATGCACGTCGATCTGGCCAAGCTCCGAAGTGTGAAAGCGTTGGCAGCCGAGTATACGTCATTGAACTGGTAATGGTCACTGGCAGTGGCACTTCGGCTGCCTCGCGCAGTTTCGGATTGACTCCTGCGCTGCTGCTGCTGCCTCCGCCGCCGCTGCTGCTGTCATTGTCTTGGTGGTAGCGGCCTCACCCGTGCCGATCATGTCCGGGTGGGGGCAGCAGCAGCTGCAGCTGCTGGCGGTGGTCGCTTTCGCTCCGAGGCATTGCTACTTAACTTATGGCTGTTTCGCTTTTGCAGGCCTCTTCATATGCTAATCTTGAATGCTGCCGTGTTCTCGCCCCCTTACGAGTGCACCGAGGACGGGTTTGAGTTGACCTTCCAGGTGAACCATCTGGGCCACTACTATTTGACCAGACTGCTGGAGCCTGTGCTGATGCGCAGTGCCCCCTCGCGGATCGTCGTCGTCTCCTCGGAGTCGCACAGGTACCACGTGCCCGCCTGCGCAGTCTGCCCGGCGCCATTCTTCGTGCCATCGACAGCAGCCAAGTCGTGACGTCGAAGCCTCGTTCTGTTTCACGTCGCATGGCAGATTGGTTCGAGTCGAGCAGATTGATGCCGATCTCTCCTCTCCCCCCGCGTTGTAGTCGTGGAGCGACTGAGATTGCAGCCGATTTGTTTAAGGTCGATTGCTCTGTCGCGATCTCCATTGGGACCATCCACAGCTTTACTGCAGGGCCACACAGCGATACGAAAGTGGCAGTCTGGCTTGCAGTCGAAATTCCATTCGTTCTTACAGGCTAAATTATTCGAAATGATTTGAGCACCACTGCAAACTCGAGAGCATTCGCTCGAGCGTGAGAACAACTGACCTACTGACGCTGGCTGGTGTTCGCCGCCGACCCTCTCTCTGGCTGCCTGCCTGCCGAGCACAGCTGCTGTGGCGCTCGGTTTTCCGGTTTACCGCTTCTTCTTTTTTCTGTGAGTGAGCTTTACGCAAGCGTACTCTCCAAGCGAGATCGGCCGGTGCATGATGGGTACGGCTGCACACTGTGCCTGGTTTAAGCGGTTGCCAAGCAAGTGCTGGCTGGTGGGAGGGGGACGAGGGCAAAATATGCCACCGTCTAGCTAGTATGAATGTATCTCTGATGTGGACTTTGGCGCTGTCGTCGAAGTGTCAAACGACTCGTTTCATAAGCTGGTCGTTCTCGAGTACAAGCTAGTACTTAGATGCTGAGATAAGCATTACGTTTGTAGTGGCATCAGTTGCAGATCTACGAAAATATCGCCCTTGTGCACTAGAAGCCAGCTGCGCAGCGAAATTTACTGCCTGCCATGGAAGTCTTGTTGTGCACATCATAGAGCCGCACGTCAGTTTAGCGCGCTGCTACTAGAGAGAAAATGTACAGAATGCGGTTCTGCTTCGACCATGCAAATTTTGCAGCCGTGTGAGTCACTACAATGCCGAACGACCCGGCAGTTTTTTCGGCTCACCTGGCTGACTTTCCATTAGGAATGCGACTGGTAGAAGTATAGCCCATTGAATGGTCTGCCAGTAACTTCATGACGTCGACAAGATACTGAGTGGATTTGTTTTAACGCCGTGCTGCTAGTTCACTTGCAAGTGACATCGAAGTTATACTACATATGAGGGCAAAAGTATCAGCGAGGCCAACTGAAATGGTCACCGGACACAACAAGTTCCGATTCTGGCATAACCGACTCTATTGCAAACTGCTGCATTCATCTGCAGCATGCAGAATAGTTTTGATAACATATAAGGAAAGTTTCAGCACAAATGTATTAATTTGTAGTGCTTAAATGAAGTTGCACCACCTGGATAGGCAAGAAACCTTTCGGAGACGTCTGGGCATAAGTGCACTCCAAGCGTTTGCAAACAGCAGGCCTTTATCGTTCTCCAAACGTCATGTAAGCTAAAGAAGAGGAAGTCTTTCGAAGTGCTAAACTAAATGCAAAACTGTTGCGAAAAATCATTGGATATGCTTAGCCACGTGCTGAGGCTCGTTGACCTGTCAGAAAAGAATATTACCTCCTCAAAGGCTCAATGCAACATTCTGGATTAGTGTTAAATAAGCCTCTTGTGTCATAATGCCAAGTATAAGCTAATGAAATAGCCCCAGACCATGACCCCCCGTTTCTGCCAGATTTTGTTTTACCGTCCTCTGAAGGCGATAGTCGTCGACACCTTATTCGAGCGATGGCACACGTACTGCATGCATTTGCAGTGTTACCAGCAATGGGTAATTTGCTCTCACTGCTTCTCAGTCCTCGTTGGTCCAGTGTGCTCTCGCCATAGCCCACTGCAAACGAGCTACTTTTCACTTGACAGACAGAAGTATCTTGTTATTTGCAATCTGAGCAAGCAGTCTAGTCTATGCCTAGTCGTATTTCTCCCGAATAGCTTCCCTGTAGCAGGCTGAAATCCATGAGTACGGACCCATGCAGGAGTGAAATGATGCCTAAAGCTTCACTCTTTTTTTAGTCTATTTTTGTGGGCGGAGGTGGACTAACACCATGGGTGGGCGGCCCGGTGTCTTAGTATTATCGATTAGATTGGTTGTAGCCATCTTCTTCAGGTTGTACCTCGCCGAAGCCTTGCCAATTCGCAACTGTATAGCAATTGCAACATTGCTAAGTTGCGTTTGGTGCAAAGCCCACATTTGGCCCTTCGTAAAAGATGTCAGCTTGATAGTCCTATGCATGCCGACTGGCGACAGCTTGAGACCAGGAAATGAGCCCAGCCTGTGCACTGCTGTTCATTCACTCGGTCAAGTATTTAGCTTTGTGTAGGAGCAGGTTCAGAAATTCCATTATTGGTGCCAACATAGTGTTTATGCCGGTACCGTAGGCGTTCAACAATGCATGCCAGCAAGTAGGACAACGGTGTTGCCTTTAAATCTTTATAATATTATTAATATTAATATTAATGTTAATATAACATTATTAATATTAATATTAATATTAATTAGTAATTATATTATTTATTTATATTTAATTATTATTAATTATAATATTCTTAATATTAATATAATATTCTTTATAATATTCTTTACAAGCTCGTTCTGCCAGGGGGAATCAGCACACGTCAAGGCTTAGCATTGGGATATTACTTGCAAGCAGTCAGAGGTTATATGGCCATTCAGCAGCAGCAGAGCTTTGTTCAATTTACTTAGCCATATCGTTCCCTAGTGTAATCTTCCTTTATTTCAAGTGCACGAGCGGTCTGCCTATTGTCCCATACCAGTTTGTCAAGGAGTAGCAGCAGAATACCATTAGAAAAGTCGCGTCGCTTCCTTAGCCTTCGGCATGTTGGCATGCTACCTGCCGCCCCATCAGTGCTCATTGCGACTGATCAGCAAAGGGAAATAAAACAGTTATGTAGGTCGCGAGCATCTTGCACACACTCGTATGCAGAAGAAAAGCTGCCGTGTTAATCGTAT
This sequence comes from Cristatella mucedo, assembly GCA_009760855.2. NCBI lineage: Eukaryota > Metazoa > Bryozoa > Phylactolaemata > Cristatellidae > Cristatella > Cristatella mucedo. The sequence goes on from WPIO01000011.1 coordinate 2,219,323, forward strand.
TCCTTCTCGATTCTGAAAAAAGCACAGCGAGTTTAAAAATGATGGGTTTATGGCATTAAATATAGCATTGAAATAGAGCCTAAAGTTAGAGATTTCCAGAGGTGGTGCTGGTAGATGACCACCGTAAGCTTTGCTCCAAAGCATCGCAGAGATATTGATGGGAGTTCAGATCAGGGCTCATGCTTGGCAATGGCAATGCCTTTGATTTGGACCGTTGTCGAAAATTCTCTCATCGACTGTGGTGTGCATACGATCGTTATCATTTTGCCTATACAATCTAGCCCTCTCAGGGCTCCCCTTCAAAAACTTTATGATGTTTATGATGTTTATTGATGTTTAAGTATTGATGCTGGTCTATAATGTCTATGTGGCAAATGTAGCTCCAGTGAAAGTTGCTCTGCGTCAGCCTCGTACCGTCAATCCTCCACTGCCGAGATTTGCCATCTTCGAAAGCAGACATTGGGATATGCTTCATGTAATTCGGCCACTGTAAGCTGTCAGACCAATATTGAAATTGGAGAACTTAGATTAATCAGTCAGCACAACTCGTCGGCAATCAACCACAATACGATGAGCATGGCCCCTAGCCCGTTGTAGGCAGCACTGCTCTGCAGTGGTTCAGGTCCTATCTAAGTGGGAGACTCCAGAGTATTGACGTGAATGGACAATGATCATCTGTAGTACCTCTGAAATATGGAGTACCTCAGGGCTCCGTGCTATGTCTGGTTCTTTTCACGGATTATGCTCTTCTTCTTGCTGATGTGATTGCCAAGCACAATCTAGGCTTTCACTTCTATGCGGATGACACTCAGTTGTACCTTTGCTTTGATCCCCCCCAGCCTTCGAGCACCTCAAATTCTCTCGACTCACTTGCTGCATGCATTGATGACATCTGCACATGGATGGCAGCAAATTTTCTAAAACTAAACGATGATAAAACTAACTTACTAGTTATGGGCTAACCCAGTGTGATTCAAAGATTGGAAAGGCTGACTCTCAAAATTGGCTCTGCCTGCATATCTCCTGTCGAATCAGCTCGAAATCTAGGTGTCATATTCCAAAGCGACCTCTCGTTAGACGACCATATCAGCTCCACAGTCAAATCTGCCTATTTTCAGCTTCATAACATTGCTAAAATTCGGGCTTGTTTAGATAAGGATACCACGTCCAAGTTGGTCCATGCATTCGTGACATCCCGCCTCGACTTCTGCAACTCACTGCTTACTGGCCTACCAGCATGTGCGATCAGGCGATTGCAGCTTGTGCAAAACTCCGCAGCTAGGCTTGTCTGTCGTGAGCGTCGCAGTTGCCACATGACTCCACTTCTCGCCGACCTGCACTGGCTACCAGTCAATCAACGGATTGACTGTAAGGTTTTGTCGCTCACTTTTAGGTCCTTTCATCCTATGGCTCCAGCCTATCTGTCAGATATACTACCCCATCAGGCTAAGCATCGTACCACCCGCTTTTCGGAATCCAACAGTCTACAAATACCTCGTACAAACCTTGAATCCTTTGGAGACAGTGCATTTCGTTCGTATGCTCCCAAAGCCTGGAACACACTCCCGACCTGCGTCAGAACATCCCCTGACCTGACCACATTTAAAAGGAACTTAAAAACACCTATTTAGGACAGCATTTAGTGGGTCCCTGTGCTTCGTCCTTCACGTGCTTATGAGTGCTGACACTGTGCATGCTGCCACTAATCACATTTGCATGCTGACCCTATGCATGTCACCCCTAACCATATTATTCATTTTGTTTGTTTTTCAAGCATGATTTTACTTACCATTCAATTGCATTTCACTTTACAGCAAATGTAAAGCGCCTAGAAAGAGATTAAGTTCTCTGAGGGCGCTTTATCAAGTGCATAATATTATTATTATTATTATTACAACTTTGTGCTATCCGAATAGAAGTGAAAGCCTAGATTGGGCTTGAGAATCACATCGGCAAGAGGGAGAATATAAACCGTGAAAAGAACTGGACGAAGCATAGAGCCCTGAGGTACCCCATTTTTCAAAGGTTCCATGCCCAGGCGAGATAAGAGGCACCGAGCAACTGCCGAGTTGGTGTCGAATGAACACTTACTTTGCACCATAATTTTTCATTAGTTACAGATCTAGCTCCCTACATGAAAATCTTGGGGTGTCGCCCCTACATAAGGTTTTGCAGGTCCCAGATGAAAATCCTTGCTCCTGCTCAACTGCTTAATGACATGTACTGAATCATGCTTAGACAAGCATGGAGAAGCATGCAAGTTAGATACCAGCATGCATGTTAAAGCTTACAAGGAGACACTCTGTGCCACTGGTTAGTAGGGCCTCGGGCTATTGAAATTTTCTAAAATAATTTATAGGCAAGTAGGCAAAGCACACAAAAACAAAGATGACAAGGTTTTTGGGTCATGGGAAAGGTGACCGAAACAGACGCGACCTTGGCAGAGACTTAAATGACACATTATTATTGCAGGTACTGACAATAATTGGAAGGGAGCACCAGACTTTCGGTGCGTTTGAGCTGAAGGCTTGATCACTTAAGATTTCAATTTAGTGCGAGGGACTGTGAGGCGACTAGAAGCAGAGGAGCAAATGATGCAGACCAGCACACTGGAGGACCTAGGAGGTCGGATACACTGGTGAAAGTGAGTGTGGCGACCCTTAGGCCCAAGAGAGAGTCTTGAAATCGATTCAATGCTTGATTTGGTGTCAGCGTAGCTCAGACATTCGTGTGTGATGTGGCAGCTGCACTTATGACTGCAGACCAATACGTAGATAGGATATGCGTAGTCGTTAATGGATGCCACGATCCCTGTGCGTGATTCCGGAGCAATCAATTGTCGACATCATTGGCAGAGAGCCTCAAATAAGATGTCTCTAGATGTGATGCGATTAGTTGCCGGTCCTACACTTGGCTCTAAAGCACTACTAAGGCTTTCAATGGGATTCCGATCAGGGCTTTTGCTTGGCCATGGCAATGTTGCCTGATGGTGTGTTGCCCTTGATATCCGGGACCATTGAAAAAAAAGTCACTCATCCACAGTACTCAGTTGTGCTTAGGATCGTTATGCTTCTGCCATATTCAATCTCTGACCCTCTCAGGGCCAGCCATCGTACTTATACCGATATTTTTTCGAGGGTTTAAATATTCACGCTGGCTTACAGTGCCTTGTATGAGATAGAGTGTTCTCATACCAGCTGCCGTGCAACAATCCTATACATCTCTCCCATAGCTGCAGAACTTAACCGTCTTATAAAGGCAGTCGTCGACGTACTCTTCGTTAATGAGTCTTTTAGCTCACACTGCCTTATCGGTAATGAAAATGGTGAACTTCGATTAACCAGTGGCGAATTCACCACTGCAATTAATTGTATGCCTAGCAACTCTATGCCAGGCAGCCAAAGTGTAGTGGGCATTGCCCCGTAGCCCGGTATGAGCAGCTTATTTTTTTGAAAGCAATGGTTTACGGTGGGCAATCGTGGAGTTTTTACCTTGCTGGGGTAGCCTCAGCAGAATGGTTTATTCGCTCAGCTTAAGCCCTGTCATAAGTTGAAATGTGATAGGAACTTTTTTGTTTTGCAGAAAAGCATATTGGTTCTTAAAGGATTGCTTTTTGATGGGCCTGTCATTCAGATCGTTTGCCAGCTGAGGGTGGCTTTGTTTTTTTTTAGGTTCATGTGGATAGAGTTGCAATTGCTTCTTGCTGTTGTAGCTTAGAGGCTGCTTGGAAATCACCATAAGTGCTGTTGCAACGGCTAGCTTGTTGTAGCATGCCAGGTGCAGCCCCAACTTTGTCTTAACATTAAGACAAAAATCCTCCTTGTCTTGCCAACTTATCCACTATAGCTTGTATGCTACTCTACTAACCCCAAATCGGACGGCAAAGCAAAATCGCCACAATTACCTGTAGGAGCAATTTTGGCATAGACAAAAGCACTTTAATATTTGATACTTACGTCATTTTTAGCAAGGTTTACCGATGTTTTTTTAGACGCCATTCTTAAACTTACTTTTGCTCTTTATTGTAAACCGTTTAAGAAGTCAGAACCTTACCACAATTACGATTGCATGTTTTTTGGTCGTGTACAGTAGCATCCCGTGCCACCTTATGCTATTGCTGGTTTTTCATCAGCAGCCAAAAAACTATTTGTACGAACATATAGTCTGATATGTACAGTTATAGACAAAACAACTAAACATCCAATTTAGTAAACACAAATGTTTAATTTTTATTGTACTTTCAGGGATTCGCATCAGCCTATCCGTGGACTCTCTCACGAGATGATTCATACTCCTCCAGCATGATGGCAGATGTGGTAGTTTATCCTAAAATAACCTTTTGGTAAAACCCAATAAATCTTAGGAAAAACCCCTATACAGTAAAGGTTAGCTGATTCAACAGTGTTATTTATGTAGCCGCTATTAGCCGGCTCTCCACTGGGCAGTAAGGAATTGCCTGCTGTAGGAGTCGACCCCACGACCTGGGCTGAGGACCAGGAAGTGTGTCCTTTGGGTGTGGCCGCTTTTCAGTGACGCCAACCATTGCTCAACCATTTGAGGCATCATTCAACATCGGCGAGTAAACTTCGAAGTCAAGATACCTCGCCTTCTCTCGTGCGAACAGCATTTGCTGCAGGCCAGTTTGTATCCAGGGGCCCTTAGCAAAGGCAGACCTTGTTCCAAGCCTGCCGTGCAGACCTTCTAGTTGGAAAAACAAACGAATTCATCCAAGTATGCTATTGAACCCTGAGTGTCCACGATTTGTATGATGCTCGGTCTTTAACCCCGGAAATGTATGAGGCGCTTAGATGAGGCCGAAGCTCGCATGGCAACCGTATGGACCACGCGATGACAGAAATATTGCAGTGTCGCGATCGCTTGCAGGTGCTTCTACCACGTGGCTCGTCAGTATTTTTAGGCTGGTAAAACCCTTGGCCCGCTAGGTAAGGTGGTTGCTCTTCACGACTGAGGTCTCGAGGTCGTGGGTTCGAGTCCTTCGGTTTGCGATTCTTTGTTGCAGCTGCAAGCAGTGGTGATAGTCTTTAAGGCTCTTCTGCCGCTATGCAAAGGAGACTGTTAGATCAGCTAGCTTTTTTCCCCCTATGCAACTGGTACAACTTTTAAGTAGTTTGACAACGTGGGCACTGTCCCATGTTGTTGCCTCATCGACTTCCTGCCAGTAGACACAGGTGTGAATGTCTCTCGATGGCTTCCCTAGACGATAGCTAGAGGCTAGGCTCATGCACTCGCGTGCATTTTTAGCAGTGCCGCCTTGGAGCATCTCGGACGGTTTGTCTTTCGCAGGACCGCGGCAGCACAACTGGCACTCAGGGATTGCGTTAGCACCGCGCCAGTAGCTGCACTGCCCTGTGTGATGGATGGTCGCTCCCGCCTGAGAGAGCCGCCCTTACTTACAAAGAAGGTTGAACTGGTGTCTGCTGCTGCTGCTGCTGCTACTCGCCGATACATCGTTATTAGTGGCTGTACCCAGATCACGATGGATCAGCATGTGCGTACACTCGGTCGCAGAAAATCCTCTCGGTATTCTGGCTGCAGCTGCTTCACCTGCTGCACACTCAGGCTTTTTGAGTGTGCCGTAGCAAACTTGCCAGCCTCCAGCTCTCGCTGGGAGCTCCTGTGCCAAGTCGGTGAGGCTCTGTTGTGCTGCAGGCAGACACGTAGGTGAGCCCCCCCACCCCGTGTGCAAGCTCGAAGCAACAGCTTCCTCCCAGCCATTAGAATGCCCTGGAACTAGCAGTGACCCCCCTAATGTATGCATTTAATGGTGTGCTGGCGTTAGTGACCTCAAGAGGCTCATGCTCAGCGATCTGCAGATGATCAGCTCTGAGGTCATGACCCTCGCAGCATTCAGGACATCCAGTGACTACTACTAGAATGCTTGACAAGTCGCTTCTGGGGCGTGCAAATTAACCCAGCTCCTCTCCTCCCACAGCAGCAGCTCATGTAATGATGATGTGCACATTGCGACAAGCCCGTGTCACCTGACACGGGCTTGTCGCAGTGTACCCTTGCCCTTGCTTTCGAAGCAGCTTCCCAGGAGCCCTTTTTAACTCGGGGCTTGATAAAGCGCCCTGAGAGAACTCACTCTCTCTCTAGGTGCTTTACATTTGCTGCAAAGGAAACACGATCGAATGGTTAGTGGTAGCATGCTCAATAAACAACAAGAATAACATGGTAAGGTGTGACGTGCACAGGGTCAGCATGCAAGTGTGGTTAGTGACAGCATGGACAGTGTCAGTGCACATAAGCACATCAAAGTCGAATCACGGGGACCCACCAAATGCTGTGATGCATAGGTACGTTTTTAGTTTCTTTTTAAATGTGGTCAAGTCAGGTAATGTCGTGACACAAGCCGGGAGTGAGTTCCAGTCTTTGGGAGCATACAAACTAAAGGTAGGGTCTCCAAAAGATTTGAGGTTTGTACGATATATAGGTAAACAGCTAGATTCCGAAAAGCGGGCTGTATTAAGCTTAGCCTTATGCAGGAGTATATCTGATAGGTAGGCTGGAGCCAGAGAACTGAGTTGGATTAATGAGCTTTGCTGGAGCCAAATAAGTTTATGCACTGGGCGACCTGGCTTGCTCGGTTCAGGAGTCCTCGAACTCGAATGGGTGAATCGGTGCATGCTGCGATGCTGCAGGGGGTCTGAGAAACAAACCGTGTGGCAACGGCCACTGTACGAGGTCGCCTGCTTATGGCCAGGCCTAGTGGCCCTTGCTGCAACCGACTGTGCCTGGGTATTTCCTCAGTGGTCCAGTGAGGTGGTATTATTTTCGTGGCCCAGTGAGAGAAGCCATAATTGCTGAGCAGCCGGTTAATGGGGAAGCCAGAAAATAACTTAATGCAATTACAATGGCCCGATGCAAAGCGGTTTTTACTTGCTGGTCGCTCTTAATGCTGAAAACAAATTAGCCCATCCATGGAAACAGCTGCAGCTGCCGCCGGCATTAAAAGCGGGCACTGACGGCTCATCGTGTCGATAACTGAGGCCGAGGCAGCCTTTGACCTTTGACGATGCTATCGACTCTTTCTTCGAAGCCGGACGTTGGCTTCCCGACGGACGTCCGTCCGTCCTGCAGCTGCCAATTGGTGGCAGAGCCGCATGGCGGCGGCATCTGACTGATCAGGATAGGCTGACGGCGATTGGGCCGCATCTGCCCTCATCGACCCGATGCATTGCTGTCGGTCAGCTGCTGCCGTCACTGCAGCAGCCGTCCTCGCTCCTTTGCAGGTGCCATGGCAACGCAAAACTGTCGCCGTCGTTCTTTGCCCTGAATGGCCGAACTCTCGGCAGGATGTTGTCTGCGCTCTCGCTTGCCAATGGCCTCGATGGATACTTTTCGCGAGACCTAGTGAACGCAGCGGCAGCCATTGCCATAGTGGCACCGTGGAGCTGAGCCAAGCCACACGAGCTTAGCCAAGGGCCAGCAGTGACTCGAGTAGGCTCGACTACTGCTGCTCGCTTCTTGGCGAAAAAAGAGAGAGAAAAGAAGCGAAAAGAAAATTCGCCTAGGCCTAGTAAAACCTGGTAGGGCTCATTCTCAGGGCCGAATGCCAATCGCTCCACCGGTTGCCGTGGAGCGATTGGCATTTTGTGGCTCGTAATTAATGCAGGTAGGCTGGGAAAAATTGCTAGTCCCCGCCGGTTGCACGATCGGCTCCGAAAGGGTCTTCGAGAAGATACACTTGCCTGTGTTGCTCTGACTAAGGAATCAGCTCCTGCTGCTCCTGCAGCCTCTGGCCCCTCTAGAGTGTCCTTCTCGTCTCTCACCCACTCGTCGGCGGCTGGTCATCTAGCCGTCCCTCTTAGTGAATTGAAATCTTCCGGCGATCGAGCCTTCAGCTCACATGCGCCGAATGTGTGGAACTCGCTTGCATCCGATCGTGATTGATGATCGTGCTTCCTTTGCAGCAACTGTAAAGCACCTAGAAAGAGATTGAGTTCTCTGAGGCCGTTTTATCAAGTGTATTATTATTAGTATTATTACTATCCTTTAGATCCTAACTCAAGAGGCATCTGTTCTGGTCGGCTTCCTTTTAGCCCCAGTTAACTCGTCTTTTTCTTTCCAATGTTCTTTGTTTGCATACCTGTGCCTGTTTCAGAGCATGCTCACACACATTTCGTGACAATGAGACTGCCAAAAGTTTAACTACAAATTGTGTAGAAACTATATCAGCTACCTATATGATTTATAGGAAGTTGTCGCAGCCACGTTATTATAGCTAGCCACATGAACCGTCCATACTAATTCCTTCGTGCGGCAAGATGGTGACCAGTGCTTACTGGAGTGACGTCAGCTGGAGAGCGAATGGGCTCTCAGTCGCTTTTAGTTGGAAGTCTGCCAGTCTGTTTGTTGCATAAATCCAGGCTTCGTTGCAGCTGTTATGTTTGTATGTGTGAGTGGTCACACTCGTCAGAACACCACACAGACGACGCAGCTGTTTATTAGAAATCGTAGGAAGCCATGCAACAGGAAGCTGGTGACCGTGCCAGCTCTCGTCTCAGCGAGTCCGAAAGCTCCTGAATGGGCTAGCTGTTTCGGAGTGGAAGTTCCGGCCGTAAGATGCCCAAAGTGTGTCCAGCCGACCCCGATGCAAACAAAAAGGTTCTAGTAAATATTTATGGGGACGGCAGCTATCTTTTTCTGTGCCTTAGTACAGTACATAAAAAGAGATTCTGCTATATATCTATGTAGAATAACCCAGACGATTAAGATTTGTATCAGTGCGCGCAAAGAGATTCGACTTTATTTATGCAGAGGTAATAATAGTTATCTTTATCCGCCTTCAACATCCAAGGTTTTCGGCATTCGTTGTCCTGGTTCGAGCCTTTGTATTGACAACTGCCATGTGCTTCAGTAAGCTGTTCGTGTGGTTTAAGTAATTTTTTTTACCTGGGTTTTGTGGTGCCTTTTGGACAGCCCCAGCGCTCGACTCAATTCGAAAAGCAGCACAGTGAGCCGGCTCTTTGAGCGCCCTGGCTGAGCCCGCTGGGTTTGTTCATATTCATATTCATGTTCGCAGGTTTGTGCCACCCAGTGCCGTTCGCTCGTTCATTCAAATCGTCTAAACATGATGCATCCGAGTTGCTCTCGTTGCTATGGCAAGGCTTTGCTTTAGTCCGTTGCCCTCCGGTCGGCGCCAAGCTCGAAGGATATTCTGCATTCAGTACGTATGCATTAGTCAATATGTACGTTACAAATGGGCCCTGCACCCGAGCTCGCTTTCTTCTTTTTACGAAGAACTGGGATCTTTGCAGTATATCCCCCGACTGACGACCTTTTTTTGAGTTGGCCGAGCTGCACAATAAGTGCAACGTAGCCTGAATGCTCGTGTGGCTGTGTGCGTGTGGCTAGCTATCGAAACCAGGCGGTTTGGCCATGGAGGCTGTGTTCCAGACATGTCGACCATTGGTCGCTTCTGCCTGCCTATTCACCGGAAGACATTTCGACATAGGCAATATGGCCGACGTGTTCTTGCTTTTGGCCGATGTCTCATCCTGTTGAACTTTCCGCAACCGTTCGTTGCCAAATCCGTCCCGGGTCCGAAGGGAGTGTCAGCTTGCGTGTATTCAGTATGTTGGCAGCAGCACCAGCAGTCGTGCTTCATGTGACAGTGCTTCGTACCTAGGTTCAACCCATTCTTTCACGGAGCCTGCGACGTCACGCTCGACACGTTCAGACCAGACCGAGGCAGATATCGCGGGATGCTCGCCTACAATTTATCAAAGCTCTGCAACGTGGCGTTTTCCAACGAGCTTGACAGACGCCTGGCCAGCTATTCTGTCCGAAGTAACGCCGTCCATCCCGGCAACCTCGTGGCTACGTCGATGCCTCGCCATTGGTGGGGCTACCGCCTACTCTTCGCTATAGTGAGGCCTTTCACAAAGTCGCTGGTAAGTCTGGACACTCCGGGGCTGCTGCAGCAGCTGCAGCAGCAGCAGCAGCATGGTCAGCTTTTCACGAGCTCACGATTAAAAGAACCAATGAGTTGGTAGGCATGAGCTGTTACAAATATTGCGAACTCACGCTAATCATTTGCTATGATGATTTTGTTGGACTCGCAGTCCATGAAACACTGAATTACCTGAAGCCAAATCTTGAACCCCAAGATACCGTAGATTTTTTTGGGCTAGCACATGTTTATATTTATGTTCTTGTAGATAGACACTCGGGCTCGTGTTGCTATGCAACGCTTGTGTGATTTTTTGCAGATAAAAGCTTGTATATAGTATATATGTATGTATGTATGTATGTATGTATGTATATATATATATATGTGTGTGTGTATAGTTTATATATATATATATATATATAGTTTTTATTGAAAAATATTGCTGAATATATATAGCTCATTATGTATTAATATAAGTTTGCTTTACACATCATAATTAGCAAGAAACTCGTCATCAGTATCACTGCTAACATCTCCATAGTCTTCTGCTGCATTGTCAATGTCTGAATCGTCACTTTCCTCATAGATTGCATTATCTTCAGTTCCATCCAGCATGTTTGAAATTCGCAATTTTAGGGTTTATGGTCAGCTAAAGTCATGTATAGTATAAAATAGTTAATTCCATATGAGCAAGTTGAGCAGTCTAGATAGGTAGGCAAGGAGTGTTTTTTTAATGTTGACATTATTTGACTTGCAGTGTGTAAGTCACACGTTTATTTTTCAAAAATAATCGGAAAAAAGTGTGACATACTTGTAAAAAATACGGTGTATATGTGTGCGTGTGTGCACATCCTTGGATTTTGACCTTTTTGGCTCTACTTCTTACCATTTTTTCTTGTGCTGCAAAATGTTTCGCGAGCCAATTTTTGCTCCGGTTATGTATGCTCCAATTGGCTGGGTTATGTTCATCCTGCTGGCTGACCTAACCTCAGGGTTTGCACCGCCCGACTCGCCGTGTTTAACAAGCACTGCCTTCCTAGAGTGACAAAGAGTTGCAGGGCCCGTGCCAGCAATGAATTTAGACGCATGTGTGAATTAGGAATCAATTATAATGAATTGTAATAACAATATATAATAATATAATTAATATTCATTACATCATTATAATTTTAATGAATTTTAAAAAGGCAGCTGTGCAGGAAGCACCGCGAGAGAAAGCTTGGCCAGCGTTTTTCGTTGTTTCTGGCAGCTTCCGGTATCTGTGCTCCTCGACAACTCTCTTGACACTCTCTTATCTTTTATATTAGGGATGCTGGCTGTATCATGAGAAACAACGGCCGAGGCTGACCTTTCTCCAGAAAGTGTGACAGTCTTTCAGCAGCGCTGCAATTAGTGCTGACCGGCTGTATGTGTGATGCTCACGCCAGTGCAGCCCTGCAGCTGTAATTCGCGAACCCGGTGGCCGAGCACAACTTCTTTTTTGCAGCAGCAGGCTGCAGCCACCGCCGTCTACGCCGCCACATCTCGCGACCTGGAAGGAATCGGCGGCATGTACTTCAACAACTGCTGGTTTTGCACGCCGTCGGTCATGTCGTCGGATCGCGACTTCTGCACCACACTGTGGTCGACGAGTGAGCGCGCCATTTTGGAAAGGATGGGGCAGTTCGCGTTCAGTGTTCCAGAACCAGCGGCGGCGGCCTCCGTTTACTAGAGTGCTCGCGATTTCAGCAGCAGCAGCAACGTTGAGAGGCAGCAGCGAAGCTGTCACATCACGTGATGCTAGGAGTGGTGCTCCGTGATGCACGACACCTGGAGTCGGCAGCTGCCGACCCTTCCACAGCAGCAGCAGCAGCAGCAGCAGCAGCAGCAGCAGCAGCAGCAGCGATCATGTCACGTGAGCTGCCTTGCTGCGGTGGGTTCTCCAGCGTGTCGCGCTGTCGAGATCTTTTGATGGGCTAGCAGGCCGTGTGCATCGTGTCAGGCAGCCGAGCAGATTGCATGCATCCTGGATGTCCGAGCCGAGCCGGGCTTGTGCATCGCGACTGGCTGGCACAGGGAGTCGATGCAGCAGCGAAAAAAGCACCGGCAAAAAGCGAAGCAAAGGGAAGTATCCAGCTGCCCCTCCGGCTCCTCCTCTGCATGCACTAAGGTGTGGGCATGGAAGAGGGCAATCAAGTTTTGCTGCTACTACTATTGTCTTAGAAAGCCACCATTCGCTTGCTCGAACAGTCAGCATATCAAACTGACTGCGTGCGGGCTGAGGCTTGCGCCTCACGCCATGCGCGCGCAGGGCACTTGATGCAGCCAGTCAGCCGAAAAAAATTGTACATATAAAATGATGCAGCGCTTGAATTTGATTCTGGATCCAGCTTATCCTTTTCTTGGTACGACGTTGGTATGCCTGTAGCTGCTAATCGCCGTCGATCAGCCGAGGTTCAGTACCTGTCCCTGCTGTCTTTAACCACGTGGCATCGACTTCAATCGGTAGAGGCTGGCTTACGGGACTTCTGCTGCTTTTTTAATTTCAAATCAATGGCACAGACAGTATTCGCATCGCAATCGCCACCTGAAGCCAAGGCACTGTCGTGTAAACATTTAAAGCCCCCGTAAGGGAGCTCGTGACAGTCGCGACCGGTGTAAAAGAAGTGCAGCATCCCTGCCTAGAGGCATACGACGAGAAGCAGCAACAGAAGTGCAATCAAGGGGTCATTCGCTGGCCAGCCGCTGGCGGTTTGCATGCGCATGCGCTCTCGCCGCCGCCCGAGGAGTCGCTGCTGCCTGCTTTGATGCACCGATCGATCGGTGAGCTCTCGCTGCTTTGGCTGTATGTCCCGCCCCCCTGCCCCCCCCCCCGCCCGCCCCTGGTTGCTAGCAAAATGCGTTTCGTGCCGGCGGATTAGAACCGTTTTAAGTAGCTGTGGTTGCACCCGCTGTGACCGAGGTCTATCTCTCACGGGCAAATCGCTTTGGCCGGTGCTCGTCTAGACCGCTTGCTTCGAGAGCGGTGTATCCTGTGTATTAGCGGGCAGCCTGAACATCGCTCGGCTGGTCGATATCTGCGGTTCGTGTCTGTCCCGGCGGCGACCCCATTCCGCAGCGGTTTCTTGGTCTAGCCGTTCCGGCCGCATTCTCTTGTCCATTCATTGTGCTGGCCCGCGAACTTTCGTTTCTCCGAGAGTGCAATTGTCTCTGGAGGCTGCTCTCAGCGTTGTCGTTTCTCTCTGACGATGCAGTCGAACCCAATAAGTAAGGCTAGCTGCCGTTTGACCTCGAGCGACTTCGCACACGGCAGCAGCAGCTAGAGCGGTCGGTGTCTCTGCCCGGCAAGGACCGCCGTCCTGCGCTCCCCCCCCCCCGACGATGCATGGGGCTAGACTTTGTAAAAGTGGCGAGTAATCTTCGAAGAACGTATTCCGGGTGCAGTTCCATTCAGTGAGAATTGGGACAGCGTTTAAGAAGAAACCTGCGAACGTTGCGCCTTTCGCCCGCTTTACTTTTGTTTTGCGAGATCATGATAAAGGGCGATAATTTAGCAAATGCAGCCATTGAAACGTCTTTCCGGACTTTTCTCGATGCTGTTTTCGTAGGGAAGATAATTTCAGGCTCAGGTTCAAAGGACAGCATGGCTTGTATCTCTCAAATTGAACAACATCACCCAGGGTGAGGGGAGGAGTGCATTTTGCTCGATTCAGCTCGAACTGAGAGCTCACTCCGTCCCTTGTACGAGGAGCCGTGCCCTGCCGGACGTGCACGAGCTACGCACACTTACTTGCTTGACCTTCCGTAGAACCCTATCTTTATCGAGTTTCTCCTCCTTGCTCGTTGCTTCGTCTTTGGGGGCCACCTTAAACAGGGTTCAGAAGGGACACATAATTTTTGAAAGATCTCGTTCGTATGAGCTTTCTTCTGGTGGTTCTTCTTAGGCTGTGAGACGGCACGCACCTCAGCTTATTAGTGCTTCTTAATATATCTATGGGCTACACCCAGCTATTGCCTCAAGTGGCGCTACCCAGTCGTTCATCGGCTGATTCAAGAGCCTCACATACAGGTGTATATATAATAATTTATGAGAATTAAATCTCTTGGTTGGTGCTTTACATATGCTAGGGAGGAAGCTCCGAAATTGATAAGGGATGACGTGTACAATTTCGGCACGACAATGTCATAGCCTAGTGGTAAAGCGACCGCTCTTCGAAACCAACTCGTGGGTTCAAAACCTGCTGCATGCAATTCATTACTGCTCCACTGTAAGACGAAATGAGAGTCGTTACGGTTAGCTTCTCTGATATGGCCCAGAGGTAAGGTGCACGCAGTTGACGACCGAGGTCGTGGGCTCGAGACCTGCGACGAATGTTAAGCGCCTGATTAGAGATTTGAGTTCTCGTTGGGCGCTGTACAAATGAATGAGTCCACATTTTATATATTCAAACGCTATAAAACGAGGCCGCTGACTCAGCCAATCCTTTGAAGGAACATAACCAGGGTCAGAGCACATACTGTGAGCAGCAGGTGTAGGTTTTTGGCTTCCTTTTAAATGTGAAATCAGTGTGTGTCGTGATGTCTTCGGCGGTGAGTTCCTGGTGGCTCCGGGGGCATTGACACTGAAGGCATGGTATCCATAAGATCTAGTATTGGTTAGAGTCGCAGCTAATCCATCTGAGTCAGAGGAGCTTACCGGATGTGGTGCGACCAAAAGACTGCCGCAGAAGTATTTCATTTAGTAGAAAGCGAAAGTGGCGACCTGAAGGTAAGTGACAGGGAAAAAAGAGAAGTATGTACTGCTTCACGGGGAGCCACGGAAGGTCGCGCAGAAGAGGCGTATTTCGGCAGTTTCGACGTGCTAGGCAGCTGAACAAGCTGCAGAGATTTGCGCCGACTACAAGCACCTTACCGCGAATGCTAGATGGCCTGCTAAGAGTCAGTTTTCAGAAGTCGCGAAGGCACTTCACAAATGCGAGGCTCAGCTTGGCTGTGGTGTCGCTCTATGCGGTGTCTACAGAAGCTTTTTCCCTACAGGTCCTATACTGTAGAACTCACTTTCGCAATTCTTACGCAGCCACAGCCTCTCTCCTGCTGCTTAGTTGTGCACATCCTGTCTAGCCGTCCTGAGCTGCTACTTTCATGCTACTCACTACAAGCATGATACCACTCACCATTCAATCGTGTTTTCTTCGCATCAAATGTAAAGCGCCTAGAGAGAGAGGGAGAGAGAGATTGACTTCTCTGAGGGCGCTTTATCAAGTGTAACATTATATTATTATTATTATTACATCAACCACCCTCCTGAATCAGCTGCGCTTCTCACTTTCTTTTTGTTGCTTGAGATGAAGTCTGTTGGATACCGAATGCGGACCAAAAGCACTCAGGTTTCGAGCTCCCTATTGAAAACTCCAGCGGAAAACCCGCTTAGTCTTTTGTGGCTTTGTGGAGTTACGGAGGGAGATACGCACACCCAAATACAGATTCCGTAAAGATGCCTCCGGAGATATGCTGGTCGAGCCCATTTTGAGGGTTGGACTTTATTTTCCGTAGTAACCGTTTTCCACAATAGTCAAGTTGGTCTAATCGTCATTCGATTTGAGAGTTTTTTGTCATCCCCACGGCAATTACATCGATTGAGCTGCCGAGAAGTGGTTGGGAGAGCCTGGAATGGACGGGATGGCAGGGAGGGATCTAGCGCAAGTACGGCTGCATGTTGTCTGGATTAAAAATGCATGCGTAGATAGATTGTGAGTTTAGGTGACATCGCCCGAGGGAGAGTGCAAATTGGGAAAGCAAGTGGAACCGGCAGCACAGATCGCTTCGGTGTCCCATACTTTAAAGGCTTGCCGAATGAGATATGAGCGGCGGTAGAGCGTTAGGTGCTATCACTCCAACCAGCTAGCCGTGGGCAATAGAGAACTACCTTCCGCAGACTGGAATCCGCGACCTGGCCGTGAAGAGCGAATAACTTAACGCTGGATGAAGAGTCAGTTGGCAAATCAAGTTTCACCTGCTAACTAATGCATTTACGCCCCTTCGTGCCGAGCTGGTTTTGCCCAGTGATTAAGGTGCTTGCCCGACCGAGGTCAAGGTGACTGTATTTTATGGCTGAGGTCGTGGGTTCGAGCCCGTGGCATATGTGAAGCGCTTGAATATGGATTAAATTCTCTAAGGGCGCTATACAAATAAACTAGATATATATCGCAAATATAACTCGTCCACGTTTTGCTGCTCGCTGAAAGCGAAACACCACTTCCTTTATAATCGACATAGATCGCATTGGACTTATTCTCAAAATTATCGCACACCGTGGAAACGGATTTTGGCATAAGCGGTCACTCAAATCAGATTAAGTACATGTATGTGACATGACTATCGTATACTCACATTATTGTTACATATTCGTCTCTTTCTTAAGCTTACATGAGGGGGCGTACAAAACGAAAGAGCGGAAATAGACCAAGAACTTTCTAAAGGTATAAATCTAGCAGAAGCAACACGAGGCACTCATTGGCTGCTTAGCAATTGCCTGACAAAACCTACAGACACTCTGCCTTTGAATAGCATCGCATAAAGTTTTCTGGCTATTCAAACCTAGATGATACTCAGTCTGAAAAAATTCAGATAGATGACTGACTATCTCATTGACCCAGTATCATTTTGGGTTCAATTAGCCAATGGGCTTTTAGCAAGACACCCAGATATCAAAGTGCAGTGCTGCTGCGTTGTCACTGCTGCACAACCTTGTTCTAGATTAGGTTAGAATGAAATAAACCAGCATGGGAGTAATAATGTCTTAAATATGATTGCCCTGACCAGAAGCTAGGGATTAAACCAGGTATTTGTGTAGAGTTCGTTTTTTGCTCTTTATCTACTAGCTTGTCGGAATTGCTCCTCACACTCAGTATGTCAGCAAAGATGCTTGTCTGCCGTGAGCATCGCAGTTGCCGCATCACACGTCACTTCTCGCCGACCTGCACTGGCTCCCAGTCAAGCAACGCATCGACTTTACTTTTAGGTTCCTTCATTCTTTGACTCCAGCCTACCTGTCTGATCTATTGCCCCATCAAGCGAAGCATCGTACCATACGCTTTTCGGAATCTAACAGTTTACCCATGCCTCGTACAAACCTCAAATCCTTCGGAGACCCTGCATTTAGTTCGTATGCTCCCAAAGCCAGGAACTCCCTCCCGACTTGCGTCAGAACGTCCCTGACTTGACCATATTTAAAAAGGAGCTAAAATGCATCTATTTATGACATCATTTAGTGGTTCCTTGTGATTCGTCCTTCATGGGCTTATGAGTGTTGACGCTGGGCATGCTGCTACTAACCATACTAGCATGCTGACCCTGTCCATGTCACCCCTAACCATGTTATTATTGGCGTTTATTGAGCATGCTATCACTAACCATTCGATCGCGGTTCTTTTTCAGCAAATGTAAAGCGCCTAGAGAGAGACTGAGTTCTCTGAGGGCGCTGTATCAAGTGTATTACTATTATTATTAGTATGCATTGATTCCATTGCCGAGCTGGTTTGGTCTAGCGGTTAAAGTGCTCGCCTCGACCAATGTCTGACTGAGGTCGTGGGCTCGAGCCCCGAGGCACATGTGAAGCGCCTGAATAGAGATTAAGTTCTCTTGGGGCGCTATATAAATGAATTATAAATGAATTATATTGACCTATGAAGTAGAAATACCAGCATGCAGTCACACTAACCTTGGGATTGAATCTCTAAGGCTGTCATCCTTTCTAAAATAAGCCTGCCCTCACAATTGCATGTGCATGCATATTGAAAGTTCAGAGCGATCCAGCTGCATCCGTCATGCTCAAGTCCGTCATTACGGGTGAATACATTAATTAGGAACAAGCACTATTACATAAGTATTTGTACTAAAAACTAGGCGTGGGAATTGATCTAATAATAATAATAATAATAACATTATAGCAATGTGTTTGTATAGCGCTCTCAGAGAACTTAATCGCTGTCTAGACACTTAACAAACGCTGTAAAGGAAGCGCCGCCGTGTTGTTAGTGCTAACATGCACGGTGGAAACATGCATAATGTGGTTACTGGTAGCATGTACAGTGTCAGCACGCATAAACACTCAAGAGGCAAATCACAACCCACAAAATGCTGTGAGAAACAAGTGCGTTCTTGCCTACATTTTAAATCTCGTCAAAGAGGAATCTCGCCATCAAGGAATGTCGTGACCCTAGTCGGGAGTGAGTTTCAGGCTTTGGGAGTATTCAAACTAAAACCACTGTCTTAAAGAATTTGAGATTGGTTCGAGGCATCGCTAAATGATTTGAACCTGAAGAGCAGGTGGTTCGATGCCTAGCCTGGTTGGGGAGAAGCTCGGGTAGGCAGCTGGAGTAAGGGGACCTAAAATAGAGTGACAAAACCACAAATAAGATGCGCTGTTTGATTGCGAGCCAGTTCAGGTCTGCGAGAACTGGTTACGACGTGGTAACTGCGACGCTCAAGACAGGCAAGCCTAACTAAATAGTTTCACATCAACTGTGAGCATCTGATTACATTGGCCGGTGGACTGCAAGCAGTGAGTGACAGAAGTCGAGGCGGGATGTCACAAATCCACGGACCAACTTTAATGGGGTATCCCTGTCTAAGCAGGCCCCAGCCTTTAGAATATTTACGTTGCTTAAAGTAGGAAGACTTGACTGTGAAGCTGATCTGGTCATCTAGGGAAAGGTCACATTGGAACAGGGCATATATATTTCTCGAAGGTTCTAATGGGATGTGCTAGCAGATCCGAGTTTGGACGTCAAGCATTCCAATTTTTTATTCACGCAAGATTTCCCATAACTAGAAAGTTGGTTTTACTTTAATTTGAGAATTCTTGATGCCATCCATTTGGGTATGTCAGATAAACCGGAAGCAGGGTAGTTGAGAGAGTTCGACGTGCTGGAGGACTGGAAGGAATATGTACATTTTAGATTTGTACATTGCATTTGTACAGCTGTGTGTCATCTGCATAGGGATGAGAAACCTAGATATTGCTTGATGATTACATTGGGAAGAGTTTGAGTATAAATCGTGAAAAGAAGCAGACCCAAGTACGGAGCCCTTGGGCATCCCATATTTAAGTGGTTCTTCCGATGATTGTTGGCCGTTGACATCAATGCTCAGGAATCTCCCACTGGAATAGATCGTAGACCATTTCGCGGTGCTGCTGTGCTGTCAGTACTAGCCTCTTCGCTTGGCTGAGTTTGCTGATGCTGCTCCCTATCCTTCCACGCGTATTCAAGCTCATTCTATACTAAACCGTATGTACTTATCGAATATTTTGTTGTTGTGGAAAAACCCCAGAGTGAAACAGGTTAAATGTATTCCAATGAATTAATTCCAAACATTCGTCGTCCAAGCATCTTTCATAGCACGAGGCTGTGAACTGACTGACTCCAGATCTCCAGCCACAGGTTCTTGCTCCTCTTTCGGCCATATTTGCTGCTGCTGCTGCTGCCGCTCGGCCGCCCGTTTCGGCTGCTGCACACTTTTTTCTTCATTGCTTCAGATCGAGATCGTCAGATCTCTGCTGGCTACCGATTGCTGCTGCGGGCTAGCGATTACGCCCTCGGAGGCTTTCGGTGCGCTGTGGTAGCTAGCTGACCAACTCATGCAACAAAGATATATAAAAAGCGTACCTGAGTCAGAAGGGCAGTCAAACAAGTGAGTAGCAGGGGACGGGCAGCTCAAGAAGACTGGAAAGGATGGAACACTGTCGTCGGCAATAGAAGGAAATATGTCGTTCCATGAGAATTGTGGAAGTAATCTCAAAGATCTGGGAGCTGCAAAGCAAAAGCTTCTGTCGCCAACGTTCTTTAAGCACAGGAATGAAACTGCCGATTTCTTGTCCATCGAGGACTTGCGAAGCCAGATAAGGAGGTAAGCAGGCGTTGTAAGTTAGAGTAATAATTTTTCTTTGTATCTGTTGATCGACTTGAAGAGTGCCCAGTATAGCAGCTGTTCGGTCTTCCTGGAGCTTTGTGGAGCTTCAGCCGGCTCACGTACGCAAGCATATGGCACGTGCGCAAGCATATAGAACCTAGCCGCATTCACGGGCACTGCTAGCAGTCACTTTTCTGTTCAAGTAAAGCCTCTTGATACGCCAGCAGAGATGAACAAAACAGACAGGTACCGGCAGCATATGCCTGCGAGTAGTGTTTTCTGATGCAAATTCGGAAACAAATGTGGTCCAACATATCCACATGCATCCTACATCTTGGATGCATACTATCTCTCCCCCTCTCTTTCTCTTTCTCTCTCTCTCTCTCTCTCTCTCTCTCTCTCTAAATGAATAGAAATCTTCAAGCTGACTTTTCTTCCTGGAGAAGGGCATCATCCCTCTAGTGCAGGTACGATTAATTTTTTGGCTAGCATGCATATACGAAATATGGATGCATATATATATATATATATATATATATATATACATATATATATATATATATATATATATATATATGCAGATAAAGAGAAAGTTACGTGTCAGCTGCTGGGCGTCGCCATTCATTTTCCGTTAGTATAGCCTTTCCTCAGCGGAATGAGAGCCCACGTTCAGAATGAGGACGTGAAAGGCTTGGGCACTGGAATTTACCAGGTGAAATTAGTTAGTGATAAGAAATTACAAAATGCCAGTACGATACTATGAATTTTAAGTGTGCGAATACATGTTGGGAGCTGCAGCGTTGAAAGTGAGGCTGCTCTCTTAAGTCCCCAGGCCACACCGAGCACTCTGCTCTGCATTGTTGATAGTTCGTGCCGACTAGGGATACATTCGGGGCAAATCTGGCCGCTTGAAGTGCGACTACCGAGAGTGCCGAGCCGTCAAACGCGAAGGCATGCCCACGTTACCATAGCTCGTGCAGAAGCTCTAGAGAGTGTACATAGGCTTGTCTGTCGTGAGCGTCGCAGTTGCCACACCACGCCACTTCTCGTCGATCTGCACTGGCTACCAGTCAAGCAACGGATCGACTTCAAGGTTTTGTCACTCACTTTCAGGTCCCTTCATTCTGTGGCTTCAGCCTATCTCACAGATCTACTCCTCCACCTGGACAAGCATCGTACCACCCGCTTTTGGGGAATCCAACAGTTTACCGATACCTCGTTGGTCCAGCGGTTAAGGTGTTCGCTCCGACCAAGGCCTGGCCGAGGTAGTGGGTTCGAGCCCTGAGGCATATGTGAAGCGCCTGAATAGAGATTAAGTTCTCTTGGAGCGCTATACAAATGAATTATTTTTATTAATTATTACACAAATCTCAAATCCTTGGAGAGCGTGCATTAGTTCTTATGCTCCCAAAGCCTGGAAATCAATCCCGACTTGCGTCACAACATCCCCTGACTTGACCACATTTAAAAAGAACTTAAAAAACACACCTATTTAGGACAGCATTTAGTGGGTCACTGTGATTCGTCCATCATGTGCTTATGCGTGCTGACACTGTGCATGCTGCCACTAGCGACACTTGCATGCTGACCCTGTGCATGTCACCCTAACCATGCTATTCATGTTGTTTATCAAGCATGATATTACTCACCATTCGATCGCGTTTCCCTTTGCAGCAAATGTAAAGCGCCTAGAAAGAGATTGAGTTCTCTGAGGGCAGTTTATCAAGTGCATTATTACTATTATTACAGTACATACTTTTATAAAAACCCCGTGACATTAACGTCGACCGGCCTATTTTATAGCCACAGAGTGGCACGCGTGTGCAGCACCAGCTATTGGGTACAACTCTCTCTGTCCCTAAGGTCAGAGTACTTCTGTCTCCCACGTGGAGCACGTGGTGGCACAGCAGCCTGATTATGAACTTTATCATTTCCGATTGCTTAAGCTGTAATTCAAGAATCTTGAATAATCTCTAGGGCTGTCGTAGCCTTGCGGAGTAGCATTCCAAAGTTTTTTGCAGTTAACATATATCGCTACGATTAGCTCGGCTACTAAATAAGTCGATAAGTTAGTCGCTTAGTTTGTAAGTCAGTCGCTGACCTCGGACTGCAGAATGGTTGGAGATTTATAGTGGCGCTACAATGGTACAGCTACAATGGGTGAGTGTAGATGAATAAGGACTTCTAACTTTTAACTTGCATATGCGGCTGCAAATTGCACAATCATAACCCAAATTGAGCGCGGAGCTTTTTATGACTATCAACTTATAAGGGATGCTCAAAGGTAAGCCGTAGCATTCCAGCAGCATTCCCTCTCTGCTTGACCACTCCATTTGGCATCTGTCGCCCGAGTTGGGAGCCGGCGTCTCCCAGCATCCGCTTAGACCAGCTGAGTTGGCACGCGGGAAAGGTGCCAGAGAGTGACTGCCCAGAAATCGTGCTTCGCCTTCCTTTGGAAGGCGACGACATGCGTATATGAAATCTGCCCGTGGCAATTCAGTGGACTGTGATTTTCGTAGCCACTGCCACACCGGCGAGTTTTCGCTGCAATGAATTGGGCGCGAAAAAAGAGCAAAGCAATCAGGATGTAAGCGTACCTGGCGCAGACATCGACGAGAAAAAACAAGCAACAAACGATAGCCACTCAGTGTCACAGTGCCAAAACTCAGCAGAAACGTGGCATACGACAGGCACAGCAGCAGCAGGAGCAGCAGGAGCAGCAGGATGAGACAGAAAAAGAAGCACAGGAGGAGCTTCCAGGAGCAGCAATAGAACACGTCTGGAAGGAGCTTCCAGGAGCATAAGTGAGGCGCTCGCTGAGATCCGGGGGCTTCGCACTACTCCTGGATCTCAGCCAGCGTCTCACTTATGACAAGGTCAAAAAGCAGGAAGAGATTGAAGGTGAGATTCGAGCACTTCACGAATCGTGGTATAGAGTCCTTACCCGACAGTCACTTCGCTCTCCGAGCTCATTTGTTAGGCTGGGCTTGCCATTACATTGGCGAACTCTCAGACCCACACTTTAATGTGGCACTGAAATTTCCCTCTATTTCCGGCTATTTCAGAGCTACTTTACTGCTACTTTACGGTGATTTTACGGGCCTAAGCCACTCCAGGTTGAGCACGTGAGTTTAGCTCGTCCCCGTTTACTGAACGTAATTAGACTTTCGGACATCTGGCCTCCTTAACGACCTATGCCCAGCCAGCCAGTCTGTGAACATGCCAAGTAAACTTAAATGCCTACTATGGTGAGCCTGTCAGCCGTCTCACAGGGAGGCAGAGTGGAGACCCCTGGGCTGCCTTGGCCAGAGCTGAATGTGAAGAGAGCATGTGCGTAAGCGTACGTGCTCTGGCTTAGGTGTCGGAAATATTTATGAGCTGTCGCTCGTGTTACTGATGTGCCTGCTCTAAACTGTCGAAAACCACGACGGCCCATCGAAGTCCAATTGCTGGCCTCTTGGCAATACATTTTCCCAACCAAATCCCAAATTGCCGGCATGTCGTCCGTATAAGAGTAACGGGCTACGACTCCTAAATCAGCGACGTATGCAGATCGCTGATCGACCTCGCTCAGACAGTAGAGCCGATCTAGTAGAGCCGATCTAGTAGAGCCGATCTAGTAGAGCCGATCTAGTAGAGCCGATCCAGTAGGGCCGATCTAGTAGAGCCGATCTAGTAGTGCCAATCTAGTAGAGCCGATCTAGTAGAGCCGATCCAGTAGAACCGATCTAGTAGAGCCAATCTAGCAGAGTCGATCTAGGAGAGCCGATACAGTAGAGTCGATCTAGTAGTGCCAATCTAGCAGAGTCGATCTAGGAGAGCCGATATAGTAGAGTCGATCTAGTAGTGCCAATCTAGTAGAGCCGATCTAGTAGAGCCGATCTTGTAGAGCCGATCGAAGACTGGGCTACTGCTTTACGAGATGATTGCTTGCAGTGCTCCACTACTGCTGGAGCTTCGAAGTGACGCGGGCTTATTGCTGTCAAGCCGGCGCTCTGAAAGTACCTTCCAAGTAAAGCTGCCAGTGTGAGCAGTGTGTGAGTAGTGTGACTAGTGCAGGCCAGTGGTCCCCAGTAATACCAGCTCATCTGCTGTGTATAGCGGCCAGTACGACTGGCAGTACTTGCCAGTACTTGGCTTCCTGTTCTGTGTCGAACAGTTAGGATGTGCATGCAAGTGTAGGTTGGCTATGACACGCGTGACAAACGTGCTCCTTATTCTGTTATTAGGTACGTAAGTCTTAAGAACTGAATTGCTCATGCTGCTACCACCGAAGAAGGCCTTACAAAAAAGGCGATATTGGGAAAGAGCAGTAAATATGTAATATATTTATCAGCCTGCACGCCATCAGGCATGATAAGGTCGTGAACAAAGTCCGGTGCTCGGTGCTTGACTAGTACCGCAGTACCTGGCTGACCATAGACAGAAATAGCAAACTTTACTACCCACGAGAACCAGATAAAAATGTGCCGCTTTTAATCTCTTACAAAACCGCATACATACTTGAGTGTGGAATTTATCATGCCTACTAACCCTGCAATGTTAGGAACTGCTGTGGCTCTTGCACTCGAGTCCTTTGCCGTAAGCAGAGCGTCCGCGACGAGTGCAGTCCTTTCCTACGCCTAGCAAATGCTAGTGGAGCTAGCTCGTCGAAGTACAAGCTACCGAGTCTTGGTGCGAGAACGTATTCCGACGGTAGCATAGCAATAGATGGCAATAAAGAGTGGCCATGTTTCAATCAAGTAGACGACTATGTCGTCATTAATGTAGATCAGACTATGCCATAGCCACTGAGAGGCAAGAGTATACAGCACCAACCATGGCCTACGAATCCCGTACAGCTCGAAGCACAAAGTAGCAGAGCTGACTGGCTTGAAGCCCAGATTGCAACTAAGAATTTTGAAGCCCGTAGCACGTCTGGCCAACCACGTCTTGAAATGGGATTTTACAAAACCCACACGTAGAGTATGACACATCTGCTTCGCAATCGCTAAAGTTGAGGAGCGGCTAAGAATTTCAAGCACTTTCCTAATTTGACTGCTTTAGCATGCATACGGTTCACAATTCCCGCCTTAAAATTAGGCCATTCTAAGCCGGAATTGTAACATAAGCCGAGCATATCCATCTGTGATACATGTAAACGTTCTGCTTCTCCACCGTCTGCTAGGCTCTGACATTAAGAATAGTAATAAGACATTTGCATAGCGCCCTCAAGGAACTGAATCTCTTTCTTGACACTTTACAGATGATGTATAAAAACCATTACCAAATGATTGGTGGTAACATCCGCAAGCAATTACACAGAGGATTAGCACACTCCTTACTAGCTGTTGTTGTAGCCGTCTTGTCTTCATCTTCATCACCGACAGAAGGCGTCTCAGCAACCAGCTGGGCTTTAATGCATCGTCTGAAGCCATGTCTTTTCCGACGCTCTCAGGTCATATGAGCTGCCAGAGGGGCTGTCAGGGGGGAGGAGGCAGTTGAGTAACTCACTGGTCAGACTGGCCACTGCAGATGTGAGGATCCTCTACTCGGCATTGCAAGTCGGTACGGTTCTGCTGAGTGCTTTCCATTAGGAAATGGCGTTCGCTAGCCTGGGCTGGGCTCATGCCAGGCTGGAACTGGCAGTACTATGTATCGTTCACCCTTTACAGGCTCCTATTACCCACCCTGCAGAGGATGATTCACTTAGTTACTTCCGGTTTCTTTAGCCACCTACGACGAATGACAAGCTAAACGAATGAGCCGAGGCCATCGGGCACTAGTCGGAGGGGGAGGGACTTTGAAGGCTGCTTGGAAGCCGGCGTGGCATCGTCGTGTAACTTGCCCATCCATACCGTACCATACAGTACGGTGGCCGGGATTGCAAAGATCCTCTGGTGAGCTAACGCTCCAAGGCTATGGCAACTCGCGGGATTTTCCTTACCATTGACTGGTCAATGGCTTCTCGTCCGCACCGCATCTCACAGGAACTTTCGACGATGCCCCACCCACTGTGGCTCGATAAGACTTTGAGCTGGGCATATTATAATGAAGCAGTCTCGAAGTCTAGGTCCGGCAGCATGCCGGATGTGAAATGGAGTAAGCTACAGAGTGTTTAAGAAATATCCCCTTGGATAGGGGACCTCGGACAGGGAGACATTGTAGACTGGCTAATTTAAACTTCGTGTATATATCCGAAGAAAAAATATAGAATTCATTTGTATATCACCCTAGGAGAACTTAATCTCTATTAGGCACTTCACATGTACCACGGGCTCAAGCCCTCGACCTCGGCCGTCAAATACAGTCAGTCACCTTGACCTCGGTCGGGCAAGCATGTTAACCACTGGGCCAAAGCAGCACGGTAAAGAAGAAAAGCCCTAAAGACTTGATCAGCTCAGAACCTTATCATCGCCTCTTAGTGTGAAGAGAAAGATTGTTTGGTGCTATCTCAAGAAGGTTACCTACATTTTTACTGGGAAACGGTCACATAGAGCTAGCGATTCAGAAAACATAATTCATATGGGTAGCGCCCTAAGAGAAGTTAATCTCTATTCAGGCTCCTTGCGTGTGCCACGGGGCTCAAGCCAGCGACCTCGGTAATCAACTGCGTTCACTTTGACCTACGTCGGGCGAGCGCCTTAACCACTGGCCCAAAACCAGGGCAGCACAAGGCTGGAATCCTAGGACATGCGGGATGCATAGGTCGTGCTAGCTCAATTTGGAATGCCGTTAGAAATGCTTTGGTCAATCGCGGCATGGTGTGGCACGACCTTGATAATAATGTCTGCTGCTCAGCTCTCCATAAGACGACGCAGACTGCCCTGGCTCATTTCTTCGTGCCTAGCAAGTCGGGAGGGGGCATGGATGAAAGAGCACTACGAGTAGTTCAAAATGAGGCTCATTAACTGCCATTTTACTACTGCCTGAAACCGCCAGAGGCAGGCATCCCTCTGGAATTTGGCATTTCTTAGATGGTCCTGGGTAATGCAGCGAACGGTACCAGTGAATCGTATGCATAATTTTCTATGTTATTCCCCTTGTTGGTAGATGCTAACGATAGGGGAAGCAATGCACCGCCGCCGGCGTTGAAGCGTGCTCTCAAAGTATGCTCGGAAGTCGGGGTATTTTTTAATTAATTAATGCAATCTGAACCGTTTCTTGCAGAGCCAGAGCAGAGAAAGCAGAGCTCGGACGCTTACTTTTTTTTTTGGGATCAATTTCACGATGGGTGGACTGTCTGCAGCACTCGCACCATTCTTACCGGCCGGCACCCAGGGCGCCGAGTCGCTTGCAGTATGTGGAATGCATGCACTACCAGGTTGCTGGGGGCGCTAGAGTTTTCCCGAGGCCAGCATTCCTCCCAGTTCTCTCTCCCGATCGGGAGAGCGAGAGAGCGAAAACGATATGTCTTTAGACGTCCATCCCTTTCCTACCAAAGCAGCGAGCTGCAAATGAAATGCAAATCACTGAAGAAGGATAGTCAGCGCTATCGTACTTTTGTTGATTGTCATTCTATATCAATTTGTGCATACCTAGCTGGAAGCATGCTAGAGGTCAAATGCCTCTTCAAGCGTAGACTGCGATTTGTTTGATGTAATTGCAACCACTCAATGTATGCCGTTGTTTACAATGTGTCATAAAACATGAACTTGCCAAGGGCATACCGATCAAGATCACTTACGATATCAACAAATACTGATTCCGATGACCACCGTTCTGCATGGGCTACGAAGCCATTGTCAGCGCTGGTTCTGCAAATCATGGAACCGTTGCTGAGAACTGCCTTCTTATCCCGTACAGCAGCTACAGAAGAAGAAAAAGAGTGGAAGGTCTTCCCAGCGCGACCTGCATCTTCTTCCGGGCACATTCTTTGTAGCACTGGCTGCAAAAAAAAATAGAATTTTACGAGATATCCAAAAACGTTCAAAGCCACGAGCAGCACTCCCCCTAAAAAAGCTCCCAAGGTCACAAGTATGGTTATGCACAAGCTCGCTTGTGTATTTGTGCTTGAGTATTTCAAATCTAGCATCAGACGCCGTTCTCTGCAGCCGTGACGCATCTGTCCAGATATTTAGCCGCGTGATCTAACAGTGCCGTAATCCGTGTACGAATGGAAGGGCAGTGGCCTAAAGCAACGATCTCGTTGAGATACTGCCACATAATTTCACGGAAATCTAAGCTTAGTGGGTCCCTGTGATTCGTCCTTGATGTGCTTATGCGTGCTGACACTGTGCATGCTGCCACTAACCACACTTGCATGCTGACCCTGTGCATGTCACCCCTAACCATATTATTCATTTCGTTTGTTTTTCAAGCATGATTTTACTTACCATTCCATTGCATTTCACTTTACAGCAAATGTAAAGCGCCTAGAGAGAGATTGAGTTCTCTGCGTGCGCTTTATCAAGTGAATTATTATTATTATTATTATTATTGAGAGCACCCTGTGCTTCCAAGCCATGGTTTTGACCCTGCCTTCAAGGTCGACGTAAAATTAATGTTTCTCAGACGGTCAATAAAATATTATCATAAGGATTTCAAATACCGAGACTGCTAATACACCAATGATCTCGGTGCAGAACATTACAGCACGTCTGGTGATATGTTGACTTGATGAGCATCTAGGCACTCTAGCTGCCTTTATGGCTACTGTACAATGCACAGAAAGTTGGTCAAAATGTCCGGGTCCTGTGCTCTACACCAGACACCATAGAATACACATGCCGCAGTAAGGCATCTCATTCGGGAATGGTATGGGTATCAGTAGACCTACAAGGCTCACTGCATCGAGAGGATCCGCTACTGGCCAGTGCAGTGAGTCCTCGAGGGGTCAAGGGCAGGCTCACTTTATGAATTTTCATGCTAGTTACGTGCCGATCTGTCGCAGCTTAGCTTCTACAATAAAAACACAAAGGCCACAGTTACTTATGCTCACTTCCCGAAGCTCTGAAATTTGAACACCACCTCTCCAAGCAAGATTGTTTTCAAGACAGATTTTCCAGCGTAAATATATTTTATCTTGCCACAACTTGAATCTCCGGCTGACAGACAGACAGACAGCTCGTCACCCACGTGCATAGCAGCCTGTCAGCCTGCACCTGAACAAACCGCCAGCAGCACCGAAACTGGCCACAGCTGCCTTTTAAAAAGATCTGCAGCTGCGTCCGGGGCTGATAAGAAAAAGGCATCTCTGCGTCTCTGGCTGATTCTTGTTCCCCTGCATTTATTGCTCTGGCATTAGTGGAGGTAGCATTAGAGAGTAGCTCCTCAAAATAGAGCATCAGCAACTACTACAAAGATCAAGCGACAGGAAGAGAGAGCACATAAGCCGGCGTTGCATACGTATGACTGTTGGAAGTAATAAGCACGGAGAACTGGCTTTCGTTTGAAAAGACGTTTGCCACTCCGTCAAATGTTATATGCATGCATCCGAGATCACACTCATCAATGCATGTTTACCTATGATCATCGCAGTCTCATTGCTGGTACGTGCATTGGTAACTCAAAGCCTGCTTGCACATTTTGTACACAGCTATGGGCAAATGAGTTCGAGGGATGGAGTTCGAGAGGGAGAGAGAGAGGAGGAGAGAGAGATCAAGAGAGAGAGAGAGAGAGAGAGAGAGAGATAGATAGATAGATAGATAGAGAGAGAGAGAGAGAGAAGAAGTAAAAAGAAAAGAAGAAGCAGCTCAATAATATTGAGCACAATGTATAGCTGAGCCATGTGGTACTTATCATATGCTGTACATTGCTTTCATTGTAAGACACGCGACAAATCTAGCGATTATCTTCTGATCATTT
This sequence comes from Cristatella mucedo, assembly GCA_009760855.2. Classification (NCBI taxonomy): domain Eukaryota; kingdom Metazoa; phylum Bryozoa; class Phylactolaemata; family Cristatellidae; genus Cristatella; species Cristatella mucedo. The sequence continues at coordinate 2,248,916 of WPIO01000011.1, forward strand.
ATTTAACGCCGTGGATGGTGATAAGCAGCACAGTCTTTATCCGAAAAGTCGCCACGAAAGAACTATTTTGGTAACAACAATTGATCCGTAATGTACGTCGGCTGTCAACTGTGTTTGCCTCTCTGCCATGTCAAATTTAATCCATTGTTAATTTAGACATGTGTGGCTTTATATACGTTGATATATTAATATGAATAGTAATAATAAGACATTCGTATAGTAACCTAAGAGAACTAAATCTCTTCCTGGGCTATTCGGATAAGCTACGAAAAAATAACTATATATATGTATCTCCATTTACAACTCGACTGAAAACAATTTGGACGTTATGCTGAAGGAATGAATGAATTCTCATCCGTGACAAGTAAATATCGTTTTGAAATTTCCGGTCAACTAATCTGTAATGCCATTGAAGGCTTTTTATTTGTATCAGTAGTGTAAAAAGCTGCGTGTTAAAAACTTAATGGCAACCTATGGCAAAGTCGTAGCCGTGGAAGACTTTGATCCAGTGCGAAAAATGATTGCATAGCTATGAATGCTTTGCTGGTGAGATTTACTGTCAGTTGGCAGTTTATTTGAGGTACCTCCTTGTGTAGCTGTCCTAAACTCAGCGATGGAAGTGGTTGTCAAATATTTTTTTTCAAAAAGTTCTCCACTGCGATGCCTCTCCATCCAACCCTCTAAGCGTGGTTTGTCATAGGCAATGGCAACTGTGGTAGCAATGCTGCTGCAAAAATGGTTGCAGCTGCAGTGACCTCAGCCAAGTCTCACCAGTGGCAGGCAGTAACAGCAGCAGCAGCAGTGCAAAACTGCATCGTGAAGCAGAAATGGCAGCAACAGCAGCTCCAAGCAGAAGCAACAGAAGCACGCCACTCCACTCTGAGCAAGAGTGCTTGCTGGCCTACGATCTGGCCTGTGCAATCAGGTGCTTACAGCTGGTGCAAAACTCTGCAGCTAGGCTTGTCTGTCGTGAGCGTCGTAGTTGCTAGATCACACCACTTCTCGCCGACCTGCACTGGCTAACAGTCAAGCGACGGATTGACTTCAAGGTTTTGTCACTGACTTTTTGGTCCCTAATGTAATGTAATGTATCTTCGTCTGTAACTCCACAAAGCCATAAAGACTATGTGGGTGTTACCCAGGAGAGTTTAGTATAGCGCACTCACAGCCTAAGCGGCTTTCGGTACACATTCGGTTGCCAACAGACTTCGTCTCACGCAACAAAGAAAAAGTGGGAAGCATAGCAGAGTCAGGAGAGCAGTTGAAGTAGAGAGTAGCATGGAAGTAGCAACTCAGGACCGCTAAAAAGGATGAACCACAGTCGGCAGCAGGAGAGTAGTTGTCGTTGCGTAAGAAGATTGGAAGCGAGTTCCACAGTATAAGACTTGCATAGCTAAAGCTTCTGTCGCTAGCGGTCTTTAAGCAGAGGAATGGAACAGCTAATTCATTGTCCATACAGGAGCTGATGGCGTGAAGAGGCTGAACTGGTGCAGCAGTTCAGCTAAGTATGAAGGAGCCAAGCCGTGGCGGGCCTTGTCGGTCAGCGTAAGAACATTGCTCTGTATCCGTTGCTCAACTGGCAACCATCCTAGCTCCTTCAGCAAAGGAGACACGTGCTCAAACCGCGGGGACTTGAAGACCAGCCTTGCAGCCATATTCATTGTCCGCTGTAGTGGCATTATAGCTTTCTTTGGCAGCCCAGCCAAAAGGGAATTACTATAATCAAGCCGAGACAGAACTAGAGAGCTAGTTTAATTTTTTACAAGCCACTGTGGGAGACAGCTCCTTTAGCAAAGGAGACACGTGCTCAAACCTCTGGGACTGGAAGACTAGCCTTGCAGCCATATTTATATCCAGCTGCAGTAGCCTAGTTGCTTTCTTTGGCAGCCCAGCCAAAAGGGAATTACAATAATCAAGCCGAGACGGAATTTAGGAGCTCGTTACATTTTTTGCAAGCCACAATGGAAGACAGGTCCTAATTTTAGATAGGGATCGGACGTGATGGCTTGCTGTAGAAGCAGTCTTCTGAGTGAAGCTTTTAAAATTGAGGCAGCTGTCTAAAACGACACCTAAATTTCGAGCACGTGGTGATGGTCGAACAACCGCATCACCTATTTGAAAAGCAAAGCCTTTTAATCCAGCCACATGCTTAGGGTGTCCTATGAGCAGCAGTTCGGTTTTATCGTCATTTAGTTTCAAGAAGTTTTCCGACATCCAGGATCGAATGTCGGCAAGGCAAGCATTCAGCTTATCAGTTGCTGCAGTAGATTCTGACGGTTTGAATGGTAAATACAGCTGAGTATCGTCAGCATAAAAGTGATATCCTATTCCATGTGCCTTAATCACTTTTCCCAGAGGTTCCATTCTTTGGCTCCAACCTACCTATCAGATCTTCTCCCCCACCAGGCCAAGCATCGCACCACCCGCTTTTCGGAATCTAACAGTTTACCTGTACCTCGTACAAACCTCAAGTCCTTTGGAGACCATGCGTTTAGTTCGTATGCTCCCAAAGTCTGGAACTCACTCCCGACTTTCGTCATGACATCCCTCGACTTGACCACATTTAAAAAGAACTTAACTTGCATCTTTTTGTGACAGCATTTCGTGGGTTCCAGTGATTTGTCCTTTATGTGCTTATGCGCGCTGACACTGTTGCATGCTGCCACTACTCGCACTTGCATGGTGATCCTGTGCATGGCACCCCTAACCATGTTATTCGTGTTGTTTATCAAGTATGACACCACTCACCGTTCAACCACGTTTCCCTTTGCAACAAATGTAAAGCGCCTAGAAAGAGATTGAGTGCCCTGAGGGCGCTTTATCAAGTGCATTATTATTATTATTGTTGTTGTTGTCCCCAAGCAGCTGCAGCACGAGCAGCAGGCAGGCGGCAGTAGCAATGGCTGTAGCTAGCTCATGGCCCATGGCTGCGTTCATCAGTGATTAGGACATTTCCTTCTTGTTCGGCATGTTGTTCATTGCAATATGATAGTACTGTTTTTAATGCACAGGATGCCAGCTTGCTCTCTTGCCCCTGGGTCTGGGTAAGGGGATCCGGCAGGGGATCTGGGCAGGCCCAGAGCTGCCTGCCGCTACTTGACGATTCATGCCATGCTCGTTCAGTCGCTGGCGTGCCCAGCTGAGCAAGGCCTGAAGCGATACCTGATACCTAAATGAACGACGACGTTCTTGGAAACTCAGCTTATTATCTGATATAGAATAGGCTGGCATCTGCACTGATAGTGCCTGCCGCAAGCAGTACCAGCAAAGGCAACGTCCTGATGCCTACTTGCTGATACCCCCTCATTAAGCCGAGTCGCACTGCTTGCAAGATGCTGGGTTGCAGCAGACAGTTGCAGCAGCTTGCTGCAGCAGGCAGAGCTGCTTGGTATTTTGTTGCTATTTGGTTCCTGATTGTGCCGCCAATGAAGTGCTAGCTAGCGCCTACAATAGTTAATCGCCTGGAGCCTTTGGCAACAAACTCTCAATGGGTGCGTCAGCTTATCTGAAGCTGGGGCACCAGGTCCAGAAGGCAACGAGCTGCAGCAGCAGCAGCAGTGGTAGCAGAGTGGCCGTGGCAGCAGCAGCAGCTGGGAGCAGCAGCGGTGGCTGCAGCGGCAGGTGGGAGCCAGCGACGTTGATGGGGCACTGGCTGCAACAGCTGCACTGGTTGCCCCTCCCACCAACCGCTCCCCCTCTGCAAACTATTTGTGGCTCGCTCGAGAGTCCTGCCGTCGGCGGCTCCTGCCCAGAGAGCAGGAGGACAGGCAGTCCTCCTGTCCTCCTTGAGTTCCTGTACTCAAGCACCGATGAAAGCTTACCATGAGGCCAAGCCCAGAAGACCTCAGCCCGGAAGCGCAACACTTGGAAAAGAGCCGGTTTCACACAGTTGGCCTTGCACATACAACAGGAGCTATTTTACTACATTCCCCGGACAGAGCGCTCACAGTGTCTCTCTCTTGCTCTCCTTGATTCATATGCACTCCTGCCGGGTTGCATGCAGATGCATACCGAACACTAGGAGCCGAGTCTCTGACTCATTCATTTACTTAATTAGGACCAGTGTGCTCAGGCTCCTGCTTGGGCAGCAGCACTGGATTCCAAGTGCTCCTCGCTTGAATGCCACGTCAACTGCCTCACTACCTCACTCCTGCTGCCTCTGCCACCGCTGCTCTAGTAGTAGCACTGTACTGTAGTGTTGCAAGTGCGGCCGCTGCCGCCTCTGCTGCTGCTGCTGCCACGGCTTCACGGCAGAGGCTTCCAGTGCCACCGCGGCTGCTGCTGCTGCCACTCCGCACTGCGCAATGCGGCATTGCCTCTGTGCACTCCGTTTGCACGGGAGCTCCGTCTGACAGCTAACGAAAGGGCATCGACTTCAATGCCAGAAGAGTCGCCCCTCCGTGGCTCTACCGATGGGTTGGCTAGCTCGACCAGCAAGCCTGGCCCGTGTACCTGGCGGCTACTACCAGCTGGCTGCTGGTTCAGGCACTGACTCCCTAAAGCTGCTAGTCAGCCGCTCGGCTCCCGACGCCAGCGACGCGACGCGAGCACCGACGGGGACCCCGAGCGAGGCAGACGGTTAGGCAAGCGATGAGTGATTGCCTGAATGACTGTGAACTGCCGGAACAGCTTGCAAGTTCATCCTGGCCGAGCAATAGAGAAATCATTAACCTGCTTTTTTTTTAAATATAGGCAGCCGAGCAGCTGTGTTGCATGCAGAATTTCATTGTTTTCCTAACTTAACATTGAGGTCTTGTGTCATTGGTTTCTGAAAAACAGGGGCCCTCCACAGGAAGCCGAGAAGCAGGCCGTTGCCAGCCAGGTGCTGTCCTTCTCACAGGTCGAGCGGCCAAAGAACGACGAGGCCCCGCGACTGCCGTCCCGCCAGCTGCAGCCGCCGGCTGCTGCCTCCGCCCACCTCCGATGACTGCTGATCAATGTGTGGCCGGCGGACAAGTGCTTTTGGACTCGATACAGCGTTGCTCAATCCGTTACAAGTGAGCAGGCCGCTGGCGATCACGCTGACTGCCTCTGCCCTCCTCTTGCCATCCCTTCGAACCATGTTCTTAGGTCGACTGTCGGTTCAGGTCTGGGCTTCAGACCAACGGAGTTGTTTTGTTTCGAGCTCAGCGTCTCAGCTGAGGCAGGCGCCGCGAGTGTCACAAACTGTCGCATCCAATATTGGACAAAGTTTCATAGCCCGAGGCAAAGACATCGCTACCAGGCATGTTCAGACATGCCTGGTCCGGACGCTGAACAACTTTCAAGGTACATCGACATATGGTCGTTTGGCTGTTTTGAATAGACATCGGTCAAAATATGTGTGCTTTTACATGCGCGAGTTTCTGCGCCATTGCTGAGGTTACGAGTCAGCTGCCTGCTCCGATGAGTATCATTCCACCAATTACCGATTCGTTGGCTGCAGTGAAGTTTTTCGAAGCTAGCTCGAGTGAACGCTCGTAGACGTTCTAGAAGTCCTGCAAAATAATGTACTACTGCCGCCGTCACTGGCACTGCAGTGACAGCGGCACCGTCGGCCATTTTTTAAGAAGACTCGCTAGCGCCACCCGCAGCAGTTCATCTTAAAAGGCGACAGCATCTAGGAAGCACAGTCCAAGTGCTGTGAAGGAAGCAGGAGACACAGGAAGCAGGCAGTGCGGGAAGCACTGTGTCTCCTGCTATTTTGAAATGGCAAGATGCCGACCGTAGGCAGACGTTGTCAAGAGCCAACGAAATCTTGATCATGGCCTAATGCCATCGAGAACGACACAATGGCAGCAGCAGCAGCAGCTCACAGTCAAGAGCACTTTTAGGCTCCGAATTTCCTCTTCGAGCTGCAGGCTACCGTTGCACACAGTCTTTACGTGCATGCAGGTTAGTGTGTGCCATCCGAGGCCCAGCCAGATGCCGCTGGACAAGGTTAAAGAGAGAGAGAGAGAGAGAGAGAGAGAGAGAGAGAGAGAGAGAGAGAGAGAGAGAGAGAGAGAGAGAGAGAGAGAGAGAGAGAGTGAGAGGAGCCGCAGCAGCAGGTAGACCTTGGAAGTTCAGAATGCCGAGTTGCAGCTGCCATCTGCTGCACCGCCCGATCTGGAGCCGAGGCAATTTCTTTAGCATCGGTGACACGTGACCGTACATAGAATTCATGGGGTGCAGCCGTTGCTGGCATATATTGCGAGGACTGCTGTTAAAAGAGACAGGGCTCTGAGCTGTCCTGTGTGGCCTGAAATTGAATCGTTCCAGATCGTTTTGTCGCCGTCTGACGTCATCTCGGCAACACAGACAGCGAATAGAAAAAGCAACCGCAGTAGCTGCTCCGAGGCCTGCTCAGCGCATGTGTGAAGGGACCGACGAACACGAGCTCCGCTGCCTTCTGCCCAGGAAGCAAAACGGCACACGTGACGCTGCATGCTTTTGCGAACCAATTGTAGCAGCGGCTCCTGAAGTGAAGCCCGAGTGCAGCTCCAAGCAGACAGTGCTCCTCGAAGACGCCAGGCGACAGATACTGACGAAGCTAGCGGCCCCTGAAGCACAGCCAGAAAGCTGGCGATCGTCGATTGGTGCTGCACCAGTGCACGAAGGCATGGTAGCGTCACTCGGGAGCGACCCAGAATGACCTTGACCTTGATAGCAAGGCCGCTCCTGCGAAGCTGAAGTAGAGCTACTTACATGCAGGAGCATTCCACGGCCGCGGGCGGACGGGCTATGAGTACTCGCGAACAGCAGCCGTAGAGTGCCCCCACCTGCTCGCTCTTAAGCCATTTTTCGGGTCGCTTCTTTACGGTCTAAACTGTGGATTTTAAGACTAACCGGTCCCTAACGATAGTTCGCGAACCGCCAATAGTCTCTAGCACTTTCATAATAAGACCAATTGAGCTCGCCAACTTTTTGATGCCGCTGTGCTGATAACTGCTGGCTGTTGGCGGCAGGCGACTGTAGCGGCTGTCTCATCGCATGCGCCCGAGTCGCACGCACTTGCTCTATACTGAACAGCATTAGATCGGCTCGATAAGTAAGGAGTGCTCACAAAATTTCAGCTAATAATTGCTTAGGAGGCAGATTCAAGGCTTGTCTGCCGCTATGTAAACGTGGCTGTTCAATCAGCCGCTCTTTGACTTTCCTTTGCTTTAAGAAACTGCCGAGCAATTTTTGGCAAACACATAAGACGCTAAGGTCGCGATGAGCTGCATCGATTAGAAAGCTTCCATTGAGATTGTAAGAAGATAGTAGATGCACTCGGAAAACTCAGAGAGTGAAGGCCTGGAAAGTAGTTGAAAAATAATACATTAATTCATTGATTATTAGAAAACCCTATTGTTTGGATGGCTCTACATCTGACCGAGTAAACTTGTTACATCTTTCGAAACTTGTCTGGCACTTAGCTGTGCTCGCTCAAAAGCATTCTTCAAACCCTTTCTGATTGCTGCAAGCATACCTGAAATGATTGCTGAAATGCATTTTTAGAGAGGGGGACGCGAAACTCATGCAAAAGATCTTACTTCGAAAGGCATCCATTTCGGAAGCCAGGCATTGCTTAAGATACAGAAAAATGTGGTCCTCATTTAGCTTGTTTTTTCTCAGCGGGCAAGCAAATCAATGAGGTAGCTTGAATAATTAGCTAGAAATATTGCTCACTCACGTGAGTCCTATGTTTTGGTGAAAATATTTTAGCAGCAGCTAATACAACTCTGAATTAATTAATTAATTTTAAACCTTGATCCGTTGGATTAATAGATTGTTGAGCCATCACCTGTCCAAAGTAGCAATCGCATCTGAAAAGCTTGAAATGTGGAGCACGATTTTCTATATTTTCCATCAGAACCTAATCTCCATCAAAGTACATCACAGTTTGCTGCAAGAGGATCAATAATCAAAGGTTAATGACATGCAAGGAGCAGAGCTCTGGCGAACGTACAAAAGCATACAACGTACAATGCAACGTACAAGTGTCGTGCTTAGATCAGCATACGATAGCACGCAGCAAGACATTAAGGGTCACTGTTTAGCATGACCTGGCTGGCTAAATGCACTGAATCATCCAAGCAGTCAAAGCACATAGGGACAAAAAAAGACAAATTCGCTGGAGCACAGCGGAAAGCTGAGCGGAGCAGGTGTGTCTTCAGTTTGAGACTTAAATGATGTCCATGCAGGCGGCGGCGGCGACAGAAGCCGAAAGTGAATTTCAGACCGTTAGGTGAATACAAATCAATTGGTCCGATCACCACAAGATCATCCACGATCGATCACCACAAGATCCCGATTCAGTTGCGAGAGACGAGGCTCGAGACGAAGACTGAAGGAGCCGACTGGGAGCCGGTGCTCGTAGAGGGCACACTGGAAGGTCTGAGAGGTCGCAGCATTGGTGCAAGCAGGCCCAGGTTCGAGCGAAGCATTCTGCAGACCAGAGAGACGATCTTGAAGTCGATGCGATGATTGATGAGGAGCGAGCGAAGCTCGCACTTAAGTGGTGCGATGTGGCAGCCACGCCATTGACGACAGACCAGACGAGCTGCTGAGTTCAGGGCTTGGGAAATAGCTCGTCTGCACCTGCTCCAGTCATTGACCACATTCGTGGTGCCAGCTCTATGTATGCTGTCAAGCTGACCGCACATGAGATTGAGATAATATACCTCAAACAATGTTACCACATCGCACTGGTGACGGCGCTGCTTCAGCTGCCTGCCAGCTGTATGCATCCCTGCTGCTATGCCACCGCCGCCGATGCTGCTGCTGCTGCTGCTGCCCGATGCTGCTGCTACCACTGCAGCCGCGGCTCTGGCCGTTTCTTCTGTTGTCACTTCTAACTAATGTTTGTGTCGTCATTGCTGCTGCTGCATCATCGTCTATCACATCTCTTGTCACAGTCGTCTCTGCTGTTGTTACTCTGTGGCCTATCAGAGTTGCCAGCTGTTGCTGTCCCCGCGGCAGCAGCCGCTGTATGTTGCCGCCACTATAAGGCCTCATTTTCCGCTATGACCTCTATTATACTGCACTTCCTTTCATTTATGCACTCAGCTACTACGAGGAACTAAAGAGGAGATTAATCCGCCTCCAGCGTCTTTCGAAAAGGCACCGTTACCTAGCAAACTTTTGAGTAAATTTGCAAGTTGCTGCTGCCCTTTGCAAAGGATCAACACTCGAGCGAAAGCTTAACACTCGGGCGCCTGCTAGATTGATCAGAATGTGACAGTTATTGAGATTATTTGTGAATCCAGAATTATAAGCGTTAAGAACCACACACAGGTATGCCATAATCTACGGTTCCGACTGCACGAACTGGGCATCCGTACTGAAGGCAAGTCAGTTTCGCTTTGGACTTTGAAGTGAGTGAATGCTACGGCACTATACCTCGTGCAGTACGGATGCAGCCGCCGGCGCTTGGACCACCCTCGGCGGGGGCGGCGGCGGCGGCGGCGGCGGCGGCGGGGGAGCGCTCGGTTGAATCGATTGTCTACGTTAGCGATACGGACTCGTTACATTAAGAAACGGGCGCACTCCCGATCGCTGCCACGCTCGGCGCACCTAGCTGCGCGCATGCTGCACGGGCACTCGCACGACACGTTCTACGCTAAATTCCAAAGGCCACAAACACAGCGCCGCTAGTTGCGGCGGCGCCGAGTCCACGAGCCACGACGCGAGAAACATATCGGCGACGCCTGAGCTCGTACCGCCGCTAGCGACCAGTGAGTGTCGAACCGACGCGCGACGGCGTGCCGACGATAGCGGAACGCGCGACTGGTCGCTCGTGCCGTAATACTAGACGCACATACCTAGCCAAGCGTACTTAAACGTACATACCCAGACGCCAGGGCGCAGAAGTCCATTCGTCGGCGAAGGTCAAAGGTCAAAGCAGGCGCCCAGCATGAGCAGCCGCCGCCGCTCCGAGCTTCCGACTGCAGCGAGCTGCCCTGAGCGAAATTCCCGCGCGAAGGCGGCCTCGCGTGCTCAGAGCTTCACTCAGCGGAGCCAACTGCGAGACTTTCGCTAGTGTAGCGCCGCCATGGACGCATGAACCGCAGCCGGTTCCTAGTCGCTATCGTTCAGGTACCGCCAATAAATTGATACATTACTATTTAGTAATATTTAAACTTTTAGTTCCGGAACTCAAGATCGGGCCGATCTAGCACGCACTGCCGCCTCAGCGATTTGAGGCGGCAGTGCGTGCTAGATCGGCAGCCAGTTCTATGCTGAATTTATACCCGGCTTTGTCGTTTAAACCGTTAGAATCTACTGCAGCGACTGATAAACTGAATGCTCGCCTTGCAGACATTCAATCCCAGCTGTCCGCCAACTTTCTTAAACTAAACGACAATATCACCGAACTCCTGCTGCGCTCACATGACACCCCGAAGAGTGCGGCTGGACTACGAGACTTTTTTCGTCTCATTGGCGACGGTGTTGTGCGACCGCCGGCCACCTTGTGCATTGAATTTAGATGACTTTCCTCTTCAGTAATTAAAATTAAAATTAATATATATATTTATATATTAATAGTAAATATATGTATATTTATGTTTACAGGTTTTAATTTGCAGCAGTTTTCAACAGTTAACTTCGGTAATGATAGCTGTTGAAATTTTGAAAATTTCTTCAAGAAGACCGCCTCCTAAGCTAGCCGTCACGTCCGATCCTTATCCAAGACCAAGGACTACGTATCGCGGTGGCGGGCTATAAACTTAACTAGCTCCCTGGTTCTGTTTACCGCTGCAATTCCGTCTTGGCTGGGCTACCGAAAGGAAAGCCAATAGCCCCCTGCAGCTCGCGGTGAATATGGCTGCAAGGCTGCCAGCTAACAAATCCCAGAGGTTTTCGGGCCACGTGTCTGCTTTGCTGAAGGATCTGCGATGGCTCCCGGTCGAACAGCGAGCAGAGAGCGAAATTCTTACGCTGCCCACAAGGCCGAGGCCACGGCTTGGCTCCTCCATACCTGGCTGGACTGCGGCACCGGTTTCAGCCTCCTCGTGCCCTCCTGAGATCCTCCTCAAGGGACAACAAGTCAGTTGCTGCTCTGTTTCTACGCTTAAGAACCTTCGGTGACAGAAGCTTTTGCTCTTCAAGTCCTAGAATTTGTAACACCTTTCCACAAATCTTGCTCAACGATATCTAAACAAAAACAGCCGATTTAACAGCCTCACTTCTATAGAGACACTAGAGCCTTCACGACGATCACCAGCGCTTGCAGTTGGCATAAAGGATCGCTCAACTGTAGGATTCGAACCCACGATCTCGGTCGTGAAGAGCGAGCACCTTGCCTACTATACTGCAGCCGCCTTTGGCACATCCTTTCTAGCAGTCCTGGGCTGCTACTTCCATTTTACGTCACTTCCTTGACTGCCCTTGTGACTCAGCTATGCTTCGTACTTTCTCTTTGTTGCGCGAGATGAAGTCTGTTGGCTTTCTATGAACGCAGCGTAGGCTCAGAGTGCGCTATAGAAAACTCTCCTGGGTAATACCCACTTGGCTCTTTGTAGCTTCGTGGAGTTACAGACAGAGTTTATAGATTATTTATAGATATAGATCTACAGAGTTCTAGATTCCTGGCCCCGCACGATACGGTGGATCAAGTTGGCTCTGCTCGGCGGAGCTGCCCAGCTTTATCCACCTGCTGCCGGCCGATTCGGTGTTGTCTTGTGACTGTGATAGTGGCCTTGCTCACAATGTCCGTTCACGCTCGCGACCGCGGTATTTATGCACCCATCGAGTTCTCGCATTCCGATTCTGGGGAGCTTAAAAAAACAGCTCAGCAGCTCTGGGATAAGGTGCGTAGCAACGGAAATGACAGATCAAAATTTGTAGCAGCCTAGAGGCCTATCTTTGATTGAGTAACCTATGCAACTTCACACAATTGACGACTGATGCGGAGGCAGAAATCCACCACTTGAAAAAAAAATCTCCGTGGCTACAAGAAAGAGCCTTACTATGTATGCAATTGATGTGCGGAGTGAATAATGCTCGACTGTCCACCAAGAATAGGACACCGAGGGCACCTGGAGTTCGCGGAAGATGCCACTAAAATAGCTCGCTACTTTCGGCGCCGGACCCGGCTGTGACACATGATGGGACGACACAACTGACGGATATATCCGGAGATCCGCTATTGATATGACCGTATAACCCTCCCTAGTAAAGGCAGCAGCATGAAGCGCTTCTCGGAAAGCACCCTTGCATGACGCTCGGAACATGCCAATGAGTAAGACAGAGTGCTGCTCACAATTCCGAAAGCGGCTCTATAGACGGCACGGAACTAGCGATAGCGATAATTATTGCCAGCGTATTCCAGCTCGTACAGCAGGCGACCTCGCACCGCAAACTCGTTTCCAGAGCTCGTCACTCAGCAACGCTTTTTCATCGTGGCTTTATACGTCCCCGGGGACACGGTGCTCGCAGTTCCAGACCCAGGTGGTAGAATCGAGTCCTGGGCTGACGAGGAATCCTTCGGTGCCTGTTGCAAGCGGGCCGATAGCGGCAAAGGCTCCTCTGCCGCTATATAAATGAGGCTGTTGAATCAGCCGACATTTATTGGTATGCAGTGCCTAGGAAGTTGCTGGCGTTACGATGCGTTTCACCCTCGAGATCGGTGATGGCAAAGGTCAAAGGAGTGCAAGGTCTCCTTCACTCATGGGAGAGTCTCCACCCGCAAAGCCAGTGTTTACCGAAATCGCATCGTCGCCGTTCCCCTACCCAAGAGCTTTCGGTGTCTCCATGCCGTGCAAAGGGCAAAGAGCTGACGGCAGCATTCGTCCACTAAGTCCCTCGACCCAATAGCGCCAACAACTGAAGGTAACTCATTGCCCAGGCACAATCTAGGCTTTCACTGCCATTGTTATGAAGCACAACCCCACGATGCTTGGATCCCTTCCAGCCATCCAGCACGTCAAATTCTCTCCACTACCTTGCTACATATATTGCTGAAATCCACGCATGGCTGGCAGCAAACTTTCTCAAGTTAAATGACGATGCAATCAACTTACCAGTTATGGGCTCACCAAATGTGACTCAGAAATTGGAAAGCTTAATGCTCAAAATCGGTTCTGCTAGCACATCTCCAGTTGAATCTGCACGAAATCTAGGTGCTCAGTTCCAACGAGAACTTTCCCCTGATAATCAGATCACAGCTCTTTATTCAGTTCTTCCTTCGTTAAGCAGCGTAGTATTGTAAAGGTTCGGGCCTGCTTTGAGAGGGATACCGAATGCAAGTTGGTCCTTGCATTTGCGACATCCCGCCGCGACTTCTGGCTGGCCTACCTGCCTGTGCAATCAGGCGCTTGCAGTCGGTACACAACTCTGCAGCGAGGCTCCATAGCACCAGGATTGTCTGTCTGAGCATCGAAGTTGCCGCGTCACACTACTTTTCGCTAACGTGCACTGACTCCCAATCAAAGAGCGAATGGACTTTAAGGTTTTGTCACTCACTTTTAAGTCCCTTCACTCACTGTTTCCAGCTTACCTATCAGAATTACTCTCCAACTAGGCTGAGCATCGTACTAACCTCTCGTATGACTCAAATAGCTTAACTAGGCTTTGAATCAACCTGAAATCTGTTGGAGATCGCACCTTTAGGTCTTATACTTCCAATGTCTGGAATTCACTCCCGACTGACGTCACGGCATCCGTTTACGTGACAAGATTTAAAAAGAGGCTAAAACGCACCCTTTGTAACCGCCTTTGCTGGGTCCTTATGACTTGCATTTTATGTGCTTATGCGTGCTGACACTGCGCAAGCTACCATAAATCATATTTGCATGTTGACACTTTGCATGTTATCATTAACCCAACATTAATACCACAACATTAATATATATATATATATATATATATATATCACTATTGTCGCTATTAATTAAACCAAGAAGTCCGTCCATCGCGTCCTTCACACGTCACGCACTTACGTCGCGCGGCAATACGGAGCACTTCGCGCGGCTAATGTATAGTATTGTATTTCTACTATTACTCAGCGAAGCGAATCCCCAGGCTCACTCGATGTATCCCTATTAATTAAAACGATAAAGTCCGTCTCTCCCTCGGTTACGCGGCAAGATGGCGTCCTTGCATCAGGTGGTCTTTTCGTCGCGCTCAGCGCATCGAGCTCACTCGACGAAAAAACCATTATGTACCAAGAGACGATTGACGTGTAAATTTATTTACAGTATCGTATTTCTACTATGACTCAGCGATGCGAGTCCATAGGCTCACTCATGTATATATAAATGCTTATGTATATAGTTATATATAGATAGGGCAACCCCTTCTTTCAATTCCGACAACGCGCGGCCTTACGAAGAACGGTCGGCCGCCCGCGTCGCCCAGGTGGCGAGTGACCCTTGCTCAAAATTTCCATGAGTTTATTAAAGGTATGATATACCGATGAACGAAAATGGATTCAATATTTGCGAGCGCTTTCCTACTTCAATAGTGGAGTTTCTTCAGCCGCCTTCGATCGCCATCTTGATCGTGGGCTCGAGCCCCGAGGCATATGTGGAGCGCCTGAATAGTGACTAAGTTCTCTTAGGGCGTTATACAAATGAATTATATATATACATATGCATATATATACGTATATATATATATATATATATATGTATATATATATATATATATATATATATATATATATATATACGTATATATATATATATTATATCTATTTTTGTTGAAGGTGGTCTTATCCGACGATCTGATCGCTGAAGATTGATTAGTGGTGCCGCTTCGGCCATATTAAGAAGAAGCGTCGTCTACTTTGTCGGCGAGCAGTCGCTGCGATTCGGGGCCTCCCTGAGAACCACGTGGCGCCCACGGTTCTAGATTTGCCGCTCGCTGGTCTGCGGGCCTGTGCAATGAGACGCTTACAATTGGTGCAAAACCCTGCAGCTGGCTTAGCTGTCGTGAGCGTCACAATAATCTCATCGCACCGCCTCTCACCTTTGACCTGCACTGGCTCCCGATCGAGCAGCGAATCGACTTCGAGGTTATGTTGCTCACTTTTAGTACCCATCATTCTCTGACTCCAGCCTACCTATCGGAACCACTCCCACATCAGGCCAAGAATCTTACCGCCCAGCTGCTCTGACTCGAATCGAATGACTGCATTTCCTCGTAAGAACCTCGAATCCTTTCGAGACCGTGCCGTTAGTACGTGTGCTCCCAAAGCCTGAAAATCACTGCCAACGCACGTCGCAATGTCCCTTGACAGGGCAACATTTAAAAAGAAGCTTAAAACACCTGATTATTACCGTATGTAGTCCACGCGATTCGTTCTTTACGTGCGTACGCGTGCTTACACTATGCATGCTGCTTGCGGATGCTACCACCAATCATTTGGGAATGCTTTCTATACGTCCTCTGTAAAGTGCCTAGAAAGAGATCCAGCTATCTGACTTCGGCATACAAATTAATTATTACTATTATTGTTATTATTATTATTAGATAGCGTAGCCGGCAGGAGTCAGCCGGAATCGGTGTCGCGTCGTCGGCATCAAAGTCGGCCGCGTGGCCTAAGCTGGCTTCGCGAGTTTTCGAGCGCGTCGGATGCTGGCGCCTCGGCAGCATCGGACGCCGCTGCGCCGAGCGCGCGAAGGAAGAACTCGCTCGGGCGGCCGGCGGCGTGCGAATTGAAAGACGTCAGTTCCGGTCAATAGGCCGGACCGCCATCATAGGGCAGCGCCAATGCGAGTACGTTGCCGCCACGGCCGGCCGATCGGAGCCACGCTTTTCCTAGCAGTGCGCAGATAGGCCTAGCGGCGCGGCGTCTGCTTTCGGCGGCGGAAGCGCTCGCCGTCTGGCGCCGACGGCCGAGCGGCGAGTGATGACAATAATACGAGAACCTAATCTCTGTCTGGGCGCTTTACTGCTCGCTGCAGAAGAATCAATACCCAAGGGGTTAATGGCATCGAGTACGCACAAGCAATGGAGTACGTGCTCGGACCAGCCGCTAAAGCAAATACGAATATAGCCACCGTTTAGTAAGACCAGTCTGACCAATAGCATGCACTAAATCACACCCAGGTGCGCACTCGAGGCACTCCGGAAAACAAAACTACACGCTCGCCTGGATGAAAGAGCAGCTGACCGGAACCGGAACCAGGATGCGCCTTTAGCCAAGACTCACATCTAGCAGCGCCATCCATGCTTGATGACATTGCGAATGCAACTGCTAATCATTTGGCCACGCTTTCTTTGCAGCATCTGCAAATTGCCCAGACAGAGATTCAGTTCTCTGAGGACAGTGCAATACTTGATAATAATACTAATAATAGTATTGCTATTGCTATTATTATTGCTATTGCCATTGCCTATTAGATGCTTGGCCGTCATCGCAGGTAGAGACGCTCGGCGGAAGCAAGTTCCAGATTTTCAGTGCACACGAGCTGAAGACCTGATCGCCGACAGACAGGCAAGCGACAGAGAGAGAAAGGCAAGCGGCCGCATGGCGCGACGACCTGCGCGCGAACGACGACTCCCCGCGCCTGACTGCGCAGCAGCAGCAGACGCCGCTCGCGCGCTCGCGAACGCTCAGTGGCTGCTGGGCGTTCGGTGCGTGCAGTAACTTGCTGTTGGCACGCGTCGCTATCGCGACGAATGCGACGGACGCGCCGTCCGCTTGCCCGGAGGTTTGGTCGCTGCCTGGCGACCTGCCCCGCGGACGGTGCTAACGGTTGAAACCGCTTCAAGGAGGGTGGGACGAAGGCCACGATTGCCAAAGTCGTCACAATCCCCGCAGCTAAACCTAAAAGCCTTAAGCTAACTAACCCAACGACGCAGAATCACGCTAAACCTTGGAAAAAATTAGCGTGCGAAGAGAAGCGGACGGAAGCTCCAGTCCTCCTTCCCCCGTTCGGCAACCCTTTGCTTCGGCAAGACGCGTTTTACGAACGAGCCCCTGCCGGATTGAATATTGAGCGCTATTTTGAGATTGCCGTCATTACGGTTGGCAGCAACCGATGCGCAATTCAAATTCAAGTTCAATCGATGTGAGCTTTCGCTTTACGGCGAAAAATCCTTCGCCGAAACGGAGTCGTGCCTCCTTCGATTTCCCGGCTTGCCATCGCCTAGGTCAAGCGAGCGAGCGCGCTCGCGTATAAGCTCGCACTAAGTTTTACCGCATTTATCGCCGAGGATCGCTCCGATATCAGGGCAACCGGTTGTGTGCGAGCAAAAGCTGCCAGTGAGGCTCGCTGTCGCACGCTCACTCGTCACTTGGGCTCGAACGCGCCGCCTGCGTCCTCGCTATCTATCTCTTCTGCGGCAGTCCTGGTTTGGCAGCACGGGGCTTAAGGTGCAGCACGCCTTTAACGATCGAGGTCGCGGGCTCAAAACCTGCGGGAGGCGTGAAGAAGCGTCCGGAAAGAAAGTAGGTTCTCCAAGGGCACTATTGTAAGTGAACTACGCTATTTTCCCGAGTCGCCGGAAACGCAGCGTCACTTGGAGCGAGCTCTCCAGCGCCTGGCGGCCATCGCTACTGGCGGCCAGGTGGGCCGAAGCTGTGACGTGACATCGCGAGGTGACTACGCTCGTCCGCACCTCACATTTTCTTTTTCTTTTTTTTATGGCCGCCCACAGCTCGGCCGTCAGCCGTTCATTAGCCTGAACCGCCTGGCTGGCTGGCATTAGCGGCGGCGAGTCGGAATGTATCGACTCGCACGATTTACGGCGTTCGGAGTGCAGGCCGCCGTCTTCTCTTCCCGAGAGGACTGACTCGCAGGCGACGCACCCGCCGCGAGGAGAGAGCCGAGGAGCAGACGAAAAGTAGGATCAGCTCCTTCCGGCCGGCCCGCCGCCGCCGCCGCCGCCGCCGCCGCAGCAGCCGCAGCCTCGAAGGAGCGACCGACGAAAGGTGCGCTCCACCGCTTGCGCGCGCGTTGGATCGGCATCGGAAGCGCCATCGCCGAAAGAGCGTGCGCTGTGGCGGCGGCGGCGACTGCGGCGGCTGCGGCCAAATACCGTTGAAGGAATTATGAGCCTAAAATATCCCCTATCTCCCCACTATAGCCTTCTAGTCACTCTCGCCATGAGGTATGGCCGGCTCGCTCTCCAAATTGAAATGCCGCGGCGAGGCAAACGGCCTTATATATTCCGCTGCCTCGCATCCGCTTTTCGAGGGCGCTCAGCACCCGGTGGCAGCCATTTCTCTGGCTGCCACACGGTAAGCTTACAGCCGCTAAGCTTGACGAGGGCAGATCTGGGGGGGGGGGGTTGGGATGGGGTCGGAGGGTGGTGGTAGCGGGAGGCGGGTATTGCCCTCACGCCGAAGAACCGTCGAACCTATTAGCTCGGTTCAGAGAATCCCACAGTCGGCAGAGCGCTCGTCGTCGCTCTCGTCGGCGGGAGATAAGCAGGAGATTATTCGCGAATGTGAATAGAGCCCCCCCCCCCCGCTCGAGACTAGGCGCAATTAATGCGCTGGGTAACACGTAATAAGTAAAAAGTAATACGCAATTAATACGCTGGGTGCGCCGAGAAATCGAAAATCCCCTTCTAGCGTAGTACGTTCAGTGATTCGGTGAATTCGGACCAAGAGAAAATATACAAGGACGTGGCGCCCGAACTGCGCGGTAAGAAATGTCTCCGTCCGTTAGGAGCGGCGGCCGCCGCTACGTCCCTCGGCTTCCGGTGTACAAAGCGGCTTCCGAAGCGGCTTCCAAATCCGGACGGCAGCAGGCAACTAGGCCGCATATGCAGCAGCGCTCGTAGCGGTCCAGCCTGCAACGAATGCTACGAATGCAACAAATGAATGTTTTCGTTGCAGGCTTCAAGGGAGTGACCGATGACCCGGTGAGCCGCGATGGCTCACTAGGTAATGCGGTTGCTCTGCACGACCTCGGTCCCGAGGTCGTTGTTTGAACCCGGCTGCGGGCAATCCTGTATTGCCGCTGCAAGCGGCGGCGACAGCCGTAAAGGCTCTCCAGCCGCTAGACAAAAGAGGCAGTTCAATCAGCTAGTATTGTTTTTAGAAGGTTCAAAGCGTAGGCAGAGTAAAGTGTCGTCAGTGTTGAGACGAAAGATGCGGTTGTCTTTGGCGACCCCATCGACCAGAGGGAAAGTAAAGATAGCTTTAAGAAGGGGCGTAATGCCCTCGAAACCCGAGACAATCCTGCGTACTGCAAGTGCTTCCCGGACGACCGACGGCTACTTACATCTACCGCTCCCTTCGTCGTCTCAGTAGTGAAGAACCGAGCGCCGAGCGCTGCGCTTCGGCAACGATAGGCGGGCATTTTGAGACGCTCTAGAAGGATCTGGCGGTCAATTTTATCAATCACCAATCGTTGAAATAGAAGAATCAGCGAGGAGGCTCTGCCAGATCAGCATAGTTCAGAAGGTCAAAAGGTGAAACCGAAGCAGGGCCGCTACAGTCGACCGGTTCGCTCTCAATGCTGATTGGAGCGTCGCTAGAAAGATCCGATTAACCGATGCGATCGCGTAGCTGCTGCGCCGCCGCCGCCGCCGCTCGTTCAAGTGTGTTGGATGAGAATGACGCAATGGAGGATGAAAAGCTGTTTAAATTCTCGCGATCGGCTTAGTAATCGGCGGCCTGACAATTACTGCTTCCAGAGAGGAATGAACTCCGCCGTCGACAATGGACGTATTTGCAATATACGTAAATAACAATAGTCTAATTGATTTGCACAGCGCCCTAGGAGAACTTGATCTCTATTCAGGTGCTTCACATGTGACACGGGCTCGAGCCCACGACCTCGGCCTGACCTTAGTCTGGGCGAGCACCTTACCCGCTGGGCCAAACCAGTGCTTGGTAGGTAGCCATGGGTCTATGCAAATTACAAAGATAACTATTAAAACGGGGGGTCTTTAATGCATGTGCGATCTCCTTAGCTTAGCGGACAGATTTAGCCACGAGTTCAGTAGAGACTCGCACGAATGGTGGCCCGCCGATGCGTACTCGCCGCTTCAAAGGGCGGACACGGGCGCAGCGTGCTCGAGGCCGCCGCGGCGGACGCCTCGCCCGCCGCCGCTGCCGAAATGCGTCCGCGTTTCCGCCGCGGATTGGCGAGCGAGGCCCGCGCACAATCGTCGGGCGATCGGCAGCCGACTCGGCGGTGGACGATCGCCCCAACGATTGGGGAGACGATCGCTAGCCGAGCCGGTTCGCCGCTCTTGCGCCAGGTGCATGTGCTAGCGCTCGCTCTCTCGAACTTTCGGTGACTGGCGGAGCTGCCGAATCTCGGGTCGTTTGCCCCTCGCGACATCTCTTCCTTGACCAAGGCGCCCGAAGCAGCGGCGCTCCGTCGTCGTTTCTGCAACAGCCGCAGTGGCCGCCGACCGCGGCGGCGGCGGCGACGGCGGCGGCGGCGGTGGGCTATCGATGTTGGTCCGTCCGCTGCTGCCGCCGCCGGCTGCGAGCGGATGCGACGGTGCCGCGGCTGCCGCCGGCCGGCCGGCCGGCCTGCCTGCCTGCCGCCGCCCCCTCGAACGAGCGTGCCGTCGAGCAGGCCGGACGGACGTAGCTGCTCGCGCTCGGAGGACGGGCGGGCGGGCGCGCGGGTTGTTGGCGGCACAGCTGCGAGCGCTCGGAGGACGACGGACGGGCTACTTTGACCGCTGCAAATCGAAATGCGTATCTCGCGTCTCGGGACATCCGCCGAGCGGCGGCGGCGGCGCCAGGTGCTCGAGGCTTCGAGACGCGCGCGCGAGCAGCCGCAGCCGCCGAACTGTGACCCCCGTGACCGCGGCGGCTCGGCGAAACGGCGAAACGGCGAAACGGCGGCGGCGACCGCCTCGCTGCGGCGGCGGCCGCCGCCGCCGCTTCCTCAACGCCGTTCTCGCGGTGCAACCGTTGCTTGCGGCTTGTCACTTCTCCCCGTGTCGCATGCAAGGTCTCGCGTCTCGGAAAGGAAGCTCTCGGTGGCAGGCGGCAGCTGGAAGAAGCTGTCGAGCGGGCAGCGACTCGGGCGAGCAGGGGAGCGGGGGAGCGGGCAGGTGGGGAGGGAGGGGCGAACGTCCTCGGCGGCGGCCGGCCGGCCTGTGCCAGGGGGCCGGCCAGAACGCAAGCGCGACGTGGCGAACTTGCAGCTGCCTCGCCGCGCCAGCCGTGCTAGTGCGCCCCCTAGCACCGGATCTCGGCCCGGCGCTAGAAGGCGCCCGCACTTTGAGAGCCGAGGCCTAGACTCCTTTGGCGAACAGCCGTCTGTATTGGCCACGGCTAGCGGCGGCGGCGGCGGCGGTAGCCGGAAAGGCTCTCCTGCCGCTAAAAGCGATGAGACGCTGGAGCCGAAGGAGGCGGCTGAGGCGGCTGCCTAACGCCCGAGCTCCGAGCGGTCGTTCGCTCGCTCAACCGCTGTGCGGCCGGCGCCCACTATTGGCCGCGGCCAGTGGCGGAGCATGGCAGGATATTCGTCCGGAGGAGGTGGAGAGGAAGACGCAAAAAGCGTTCAGGCGTCTCGCGAGAGAGATCGAGAGTGCGCATGATTTTCACGAAGGCGGTACCGTACCCGCAATTAGTAAAACGTTTTAGCGTAAAATCGCGTCGCTTATTCGGCGCAAACTTGGCTGCTGCTCATCGAGCGGAATTAAGACTCGTCCTTTCATCGTTTACGATCGTCGTCGGAGGGGGTGGGGCGGGGTGCAGGACTAGCGGGCGGCGGCTCAGGTCGCTGCCCCGCCCCCCCGGCTGCAGATGGGGCCCCCTGGCTCCGCTCCGGGCCAGGGCTATCCGGCGACGGTTAGAGCGGCTGTTTTACTTAAGAAAAAGAGTCTTGTGTGACGAAAGGGGGTCTGCTGGCAGCCGAAAAAAAAGAGAGTCACACCAATCCTTTAGAGGGCACGCCAATCCGTTAGGGTGCGTCAGGGCGCCATCCCTTCAGGATAATCCACAATCCAAGGTGACCCAAAAGGCAAGCGGCGAGAGTCGGCAGGCAAACAGGAACCGGACCCCGACTACCAAGGACGATTTGCAAATAAGAGCACTCAATCTTGCCGGCGCTGGGCTTTGCCGACCGATCGGCTTCGCGAGTGGCTAGCAGGGGTCCGCCGGAAGTAGAGAGGCTCGCCCATCAGGAAGAGAGAGGGGCTCGTGCTGCTGGATACGATCGGTTGCTCCGGCGAAAGTCTGGGTTCGGCCCAGCTGGAAAAAGAAATAACTCCTCCAATGTAACGAATCGGCGATGCCCTGGATGCCGCGTGTGTCATGACGAGCTGGCCGGTAATTCTTCAAACGTAGATCTGCAGAGGACGAGTAATGGTCGAATGGCTGCAAATCTTCTTTACAAACCCTTTTCTCAGGTGCGGTTTCGGCGGTGCCCGACGGATGAGAATTTGAGTACAGTTGCTGACCACGCAGTTTATCAGTGAGCAGTAAACGCTGCCGGGCCAGCGTCACCCGCCAGGAGCTCCGAAAACCAGGTGATGTCTCGTTCGCATAATAATAATAATTGTTATTACTATAATACACTTGATAATGCGCCCTCAGATAACTCAATCTCTTTCTAGGCGCTTCGCAGCCTTGCAGACACAATACACGAAACAGCGACGTCCGTTTCGAGGGGTCACTGCGAACTGAACGCAAACCATCAGCAGACGTGTACCCGGTCGACAAGAATAAGTGGCACTCGTCCAGCTCCTCGCCTCCGATTCCGGTCAGCCTTCTATTGAAGCGAGCGCCTTCTATGACGAAGCGTTTCGCCGCGTCGTCGCGAAATCCTCTTTAAATGCTGTACGCTGTCCTATGAGAAAGTAATGTGATGTATCTCCGTCTGTAACTCCACAAAGCCATAAAGACTTTGAGAGTGTAACGCTTTTTTGGTAGCCCAGCCAATAGGGAATTGCAATAACCAAGTCGAGACAGAACTAAGGAGCTAGTTAAATCTTCTGCAAGTCACTGAGGAAGACAGCTCCTAATCTTGGAAAGGGATCGGACGTGATGGCTAGCTGTAGAAGCATTCTTCTGAATGAAGCTTTTAAAATTGAGGCAGCTGTCGAAAACGACACCTGAATTTCGAGCAAGTGGTGATGGTCGCACAACAGCATCGCCTATTAGAAGAGCAAAGTCTTTTAATCCAGCCACTCGCTTATGGTGTCCTGTGAGCAGCAGTTTGGTTTTATCGTCATTTAGTTTCAAGAAGTTTTTCACCGTCTAGGATCGAATGTCGGCAAGGCAAGCATCCAGTTTCTCAGATACTGCAATAGATTCCGACGGTTTGAATGACAAATACAGTTGATTATCGTCAGCATAAAAGTGATATCCAATTACATGGGCCTTAATCACTTTTTCCAGAGGTTGAGTATAAATAGAGAACAGCAAGGGACCGAGGACATACCCTTGAGGGACTCCACAGGTGACCCGTCTCGTGTGTGATATCTGATCCCACAAGACACGGATTGAACACGATCAGACAAGTATGATCTAAACCAAGCCAGTGCTTCGTCTACCAGACCGATCGTTGTTCTCAATCGTTCAAGCAGAACTTCGTGATCAATGGTATCAAAGGCAGCAGACAGATCTAGCAGAGCTAGGGCAGTGACATTGCCGTCGTCGTTGCCACGTAGAATGTCACTGTTAACACAGAGGAGAGCAGTTTCAGTGGAGTGCTGCCTCTTGAACCCCGATTGAAATGTTTCTGACATTTCATTCTTTTCAATAT
>WPIO01000011.1:2277500-2280000 GCA_009760855.2 Cristatella mucedo
GACCAAGAGGGTATTTAGGCTCTTTTTAAATGTCGTCAACTCAGGACATGTCGTGACGTCAGTCGGGAGTGAGCTCCGGGCTTTGGGAGCATACGAACTAAAAGGCACGGTCTCCGAAGGATTCAAGGTTGGTTAGAGGCAAAGCTAAATTACTTGAGTACTAAGAGCAGTTGCCTATGAAGTCTAGCCTGATTAAGAACTAATAACTTCTGATAGGTAGACTTGAGCAATAGTATGAAGGGTCATGCAAGTGAGAGATGAAACTTTGAGGTCGTGTGGGGGCTCGGGGTTCGGTTTAAAGCCCCACTCAGTATCCATACTTATCCTCACACCGACTTTATTTCCAAAGCAGTCACGGCTTTAATTTCTATGGCGATGAAACTCAGCTCTGCCATTCACCTCTCATTGACTTTTGACCATTGACCGTCCATTGACCCTTCTCAGCCTTCTTGCTATGCGTTCGACTCACTCAGTTTTCTTTCAGCCAGCATCAACAGCACTCGCTCCTAGATGCCCCCGCCACCACTTTCCACGAGGCTTTATGGCAATATGATCAAGCTAATGGCTATAATAAAAATAATTATAGTAAATTTTCATAGCACCCTCAGAGAACTTAATCTATTTCTGGGCACTTTGAATTTGCTAAAAAATAACCACGATCAAATGATCAGTGGTAGCATGCTCAATGACAGCAAGCATTAGCATGGTTAGGGGTGTCGTGCACAGAGTCAGCATGCAAGTGTGCTTAGTGGCAGCATGCACAGTGCCAGCACGTGTAAGCTGCTCACAAAGGACGAATCGCATGGACCGAGACACTAAATGCCGAGGTAAATAAATGCATTTGTAGCTTCTTGTTAAATTTCGCCAAGTCGGGGAATGCCGTCGTGAGGCCGGTCGAAAGTGAGTTCGAGAGGCCTCGATGGGATCGAGGTGGGAGCTAAATTATTAGATTCCGAAAAGCGGGTGGTACGATGTTTACCCTGATGATGGGGCAGTAGATGCGACAGCTCGGCTACAGCCAGAGAATGAAGCGACTTAAAAGTCGCAGTGACAAAACCTGAGCACCTGATTGCAAACGCAACGGTAGATCAGCAAGCAGCCAGAAGTTTCAGAAGTCTAAGCGGGCTGTCGCACTTGCATCGACCAATTTAGACGTGGTATCCTTATCTAAACGCCACCCGAATTTCAGCAATGCCATGTAGCTAAAAGTAGGCCAACTTGACTGTGGCGCTGATGTGGCCGTCTAATGAGAAGTCGCTTACGAACAGGACACATACATTTCGGCGCAGACTCAGCCGGAGACAAGCTGGCGGAAACGTATCTCGAGCTCGAGGGCAAGTGCCCTGTGCCTCCCATCAGCTGGAAGATCTCGTTCTCAAGATTTGTTCACGTTTACTCGGTGAGCCGTAATGGCACACTAGGTAAGGTGGTTGCTTTCACGACCTTGGTCCCGAGGTCGTGCGTTCGATTCCTGCGGTGGGCGATCCTTTATCGCCACTGCAAGCGGTGGTGATAGCCGTAAAGGCTCTTCTGTCGCTCTACAAAAACAGGCTGTTTAATCAGCTAGGATTTATTTATATTTTAGACTCGCTGTAGCGAGGTCGGCCCGTGCCGACGTCACTACATTGCGCTATTCCAAAGCGGCTTCTCTTTGTATTTAGGGCACATTGCCTTCGATGTCAAGCCGGCCTACTTTCCGCCGATGAGCATTACTGAAATCGCGATCCAATTAGACAAGCGCACGTCCGCCAGCCGAACTGGTTCACGCGTTTGTGACATCGCATCCAGATTGCTGCGGCTAACTTAATTCAGAGACTCTTACTTGCGCTAAGTGTTGCCAAACTCAGTAGCACTTAGTCTGGTCTATCGTCAACGACGTAGCAGTCATATTGCACTAATTCTGTCTGAGCTTCACTGGCTCTCCATTTGGCATGGAGTTGACTTCAAAGCCGGCTCTTTTCTATGGCTAACAGGTCGCTCGCCTCGCTCGCTTTCACCGACCGACCCTGAGCTAGAGAGAGGGCTGAGCTCCTTGCTACTTAAGTAATAATAATGATAATAATAATAATAATACCTTTGTTACAGCGCTCCCAGAGTATTGAATCTCGTTCTAGGCACTTTACATCTGCTGCAAAAGAAGCGTGAAGTCTCAGCTGAAGACGTTCGAGTCAGCTTTACATGCGCACCGGTGAACCTGCGCTTTTGCATCGAAATTACGACACCGAATGTCCTCGGCAAATGTCGCAAGAATGTCACTCTTTTGCCGAACGACGCTAGCCGCCAGCGAAGCTAGCGGAGCACTGCCAGCTTCGCTCGCTCAACCCTCCCCCGAGACGCCGTGGCCCGAGCGGCGACACTCGGGTCTGCAAGGCGGGTGGCGCCAAGGTGGAGCTCGCCATAGCCCTTTAACCGTCGCTAGGCTGACAGGCTGCGGAAGGTAGGTAGGTAGGTAGGTAGAGAGAGAGAGAGAGAGAGAGAGAGTGAGAGAGTGAGAGAGTGA